>JBCAUI010088434.1:0-19417 GCA_038406195.1 Haplosyllis anthogorgicola | reverse complement strand
AGAGTTATGCATTAGCATCATTAGTAGCCATCTTTAATTATTCAGTTCAACTTGCACCTTTGTTGAGACTACATGTACTTTTGTACCAGAGTTAATAAACTATATCCAAAGTATAGAAACTCTCGTTCTAGTCTTTTTACACACAGAATATTTCATTTCGGCACTAATGCGCTACTACATCCATAAAGCGTTCAGTTTGTACAGTTTTTAAAATGGAAATTAGCTTCCTTATGAACGAAGAAACTCGACAAAGTTTATTCTTCACAGTTTTGGAGATATCTGAAGAAAGTTTTAGACAATCTTAAACGCTTAAAAAATACTAAAACATTTTTGCTGTAAAAATCAGGGATTGTCTCTGTTAGACTGAATCGAATTTTCACTAAAACGTATGGCTATGAGTTAACATACACAAATATTTTAATCAATCTTTCCGCCTTGCGTTCAAAGAAGGACGTGGAAAATCGCCCGTAGAAAAATGATTATGAAGTTTCAAGGTTTCAAGGTTGAATAAACTATTTCTAATCACAATTGCCGGATTTTTTCACATCGGTTGTTTTTTAACAATTCCTACGATTAGGAGGCCAGTAATCTCTCGTACTGAACGTGAGCAGAACAAACAAGAAACTTACGAAAGATTCGCATCATTAATGGCAGAAATCGTCTTGTTACATATTTGGGTCATGGACCTCGGGGCATTTCTTCACTCTGCTCATGAATTATTGCAGAGCCCGAAACTCCTCTTGCTATCTTAAAATGTCTGCTAAGTAACAGATCAAGAAATCATCATAGAGGCCTATTAACAAGTTTCGACGCGAAATTTCAGTGAGTTCAGAGACATCTACAGGCCTGCCTATACCATTGCAATCAACTTAAGGCGACACTTCACATAGGCAAGCATTTCCCAGAACGAAACTTGTTCTTACAATTTCTTGATCTGATTGAAGACGACTAAATTTACCTTAATTTGGAAATAGATTTTTAGAAGCTCGTGATTTTAATGAAGTTTTATTCTCCCAGGACAGAGTAAGCGCATAGAAAGTAATACATTCTTGCAGGAGATGCGCTAGTTATTGGTGCCTTATAAAAAGAATGCCTTGCTCGGGATTTCTTTAAATTTAATAAATTGAATTTAATGCTTCAGTTTTCTCCCTTTATGAGAAGATATTTTTATGGAAATGAATATCCTGAAGCATCTTTTGTCAACATGAAATTACGCGATGAAGACGTGATCAAACTGCGGCGTAATACCTTTTAGTTGTGTTTCGTCCTTCGCATTACATTAAATGCGCACATCAAAATTGAAAACTGAAAGCTCCTTATCAACTTATGAATATTACAATTCAATGGCAAACCCTGGCGTACTTCCGATGCATTCTCATATTTGATTATATAAAGCGTAGACAGTTTTAACGGATTCTTCTGCAGAGGGAAAAAGGCGAACAACTTCGTACTCCACGTGGGAGCTGAGGCGAGTAGATTTATGCACATCTAGTGCGAAATGGACCTGTTACTTACACTTCTTTATGACAAAAATGTCAATAATTGGCCTCATTACAGTAGCAGCGATATTTCAATCAGATTGCCAATAATTTTATCACATTATGAATTCGAGCAGAGCGTTTATATTTTACTACCATTGCATCAAAACCGTATCAATTGTGTACATAAGATAATATGAAAAAAGATAAGGAAGCTCGCATATGGTACCGTATTAAAGTTCTGATACGATTTTTGTTTGTTTACTGATGCAGATTCTTCGCAACACTGAAAATAAAAGCATCTCAACTTTAATATGTACTGGTTCAATAAAGAATTTACACAAGAAATATTGTCGGTATTTAAATAAACACATCGATGGAAAATGTAAACAGACTTTCCGGAGTTCTAATGGGACAAAACTAATAATACACAACATACTGGATTGCAAACTACCTAATCAACGCAATCCAATGAAGTGACTGGTAACTGTGTAGCCTGCATTACAACTCGCACATTTAGTCAACTACAACCACGCAAATAGAATAGTTGTGCTTTACTAGGCCAGTTGTTGCAACAACTTTTTGACGCAGAACTACACACGCTCTGTGAACCATGGGTTGTGACGAATTTATATCCCTTTTAAGGTTTTTGGCATAAAGGAAACATGTAAACCTAATTCAATCCACTGAAAGCTAATTCAAAGTGTAACCACTCTAGCTTTATCTACTCATAAATTTATTTGTAGAATAAATATAGCTTTATGTAGAAATAAAAGTTACATAAACCAAATAGTTTCTTTCGTAACACTCAAACTTTTTCTTGAACTATGGTGTAACTGCAGCAATACTGCGAGAATAGAGTAAGATACATTCTTCCCCAAGGGCTAAACTCAATCAGTAGCTCTTATAATCAACTTCATCAATTAAATATGGTAAGGGATGCCTAATGGTGACGAGTTAAATGCTGAAAGCACTTTGCAACATAAGGTCAGTGACTCTGTATGCTGTCTAAAACTTACAAATCAATATGACAAAGTAATAAGATCTGTCTTCGAATAAAAAGGTTGCAAAGTTAACAGATCAAAATTTTGCTATTAACCTTTCCGTAACAGTGTATAATCTTTCAAAAATAAAAACACCCTCGGCATTCAGAAACTAAGACCAAAGTGTTTTTGTATACAGTTTCTGGGAATTGTTCCCGGAATATTTTCACAGGCACGGGTTGATTCTTCATCAAAACAGAATGGAGGGTTGTCAAATGGTGTGATTTGTTCTGGACACAATTTTAGCAAAATTCAATGAATTAGAGTGGGAAATGTGTAATTATAATAGATAAAGAGATGCCTCTGACATTTCATAGGCATTAGCTTACTTTGAACGCTGAGTTATACTTGAAAACATTTTGCTTGAATCAAACCGAAAAAGGTCATTTACATTTTAACAAGGTTGTCGCGAGATAACACTGGATTATCCATGGTCATGTCCAATTTATGTCAACAACTGACGTATCTGTAAACAGGGTTCAATGCCCATAGCTATCCAACTGAAGGGCAAACCATCATACATCTATAAACAAAGGGACAGGAGTCTCACAGGTTTTACAATTGGATAAGTTTTATTCATCTCTCAGGAACAACTACAGATTTTCAATTTTTTGCCTCGCAGTTTTGATATCCTGAGAGAATAGTATTCAGTATTTATATAAAAGCTTATGTCTCTGTTTACTTTCAAAGAAGTATGACAATTTCTCCAAATGAGCTTCAAGAAACGTAATGCATCTGTTTCATCTTTTTGGGAATCAAATTGACTTGTAACTCATAATAATTCAATTTAATTCAATTGCATGATATTTTAGCTCATTTGTAGATCGGTAGGGATCAGAGCAACATGGCTCATTTTATTATGGAAACAGACTGTGCACTGTGTGTCTGAAGACAACCTGACTCATGGAAAAACTGAAGGGAAATGATTGAATTTAGCTGTAAAGTTTCTATTATAGTCACACTACAACCCCAAACACTGAAAAGTGTTAAATGCAGTTTGATATATTATTCTACAAGTTCAATCAGCATTGTGGTAAGGCTATCATGAAAATTAGGTTGGAATACATCCCTGTCTGGTGTCAAAATTTTATCAAATGTTTTTTGAATAATTATAGTTTAGCATCAGCTTTAAATCTGGCCTTTAATGACAACTTCGGGGCCCCTGCCCTATAAGGGAAAAGGGGTCATTTCGTTCTTGAGATTTTGCGCTAGTGGAATCTTTCCAACATGCACGCTTGAAGTTGGCGCTTTTTTTCTGTGTCATTGCTGTTTATGGAACAAGAACAATTTTGACATTAAAAAAACTTTTGTATAAATGTCAAAGGAATTGGCCCAGTTATTATATGCATCACTCCACTTTTGCCTTCACACCTTTACTATGTGAAGGTAAATGGAAGTTTAGCGCCTTCTTGGAAAATTAAATGCAGCTAATTCGTCGCCGAAGTGAAGTTACAACTACATGGAAATGGCTTTACAGATACCTCCCTTCTAAGACGCGAAACCTTTTATTACCCAGGGAATTGCAAGTAAAAGTTAACGTGATAATATATTCAAAGTCTGTTTTCCATTTAGCATGTCTCAGTTGGAAGCAAATCGATCTTGTACTTTTTAACAATTTTATGAGGTCCTCTTTGTTGAGATATATGGACTATAACGATGTTTATATTCTAGACTTAATTGCTAAATATAAAATATTTACTTTATTTTATGATACAATGGCTCAAAATGTAGCAACAGAGACAGATTACTGCGATCAAATTTAATATAAATACCGTTTATGAGCAAGATATTATGTAAGATTGGTAAGTGAAAAATATCATCGCCTCATTCACCTTTAAGTTCGCAAACTTTTTAATTAGTAAAATAGATCGAATATACCGAATTTAACAGTACACGGAATTTGTATCAGTTTCGAAGCGTCTAGAACAAGAGAAAGGATACAAGAATTTCACACTGTGATTTTGATGCGCCATTGTTCCCAAACTGATACGAATTCCGTGTACTGATTAACCAACTATTAAAACTTAAATGTCAAAGAATCAAATATTTCACTTGAATCCCCTCCTACAATATCAGATATGAAAATTCAACAATGATCTGTAATTTAAGATGCCAGTCACGAGATGTTACAATGCCCACCGGATAGAGTTATCTTTGGAATACAACTCACGATTACAGGAAGCTGAATCTCCAAGAGGCTTTACCGGTAACACAAATATTTAATGACCATCATCAGGTATACTGTTACTTGACCGATACAAAGTTTCTATCCCTCAGGAAACACGCTGTTACGCCTACTTAGTAACGTAATAGCAAAAGAGCTTTTTCTTTCAAACATAAAAAGTGGCGGTATCATATGTACAAGATATGAAAACAAAGCCCCACAAGTGTTATTCAGTAAACTGTACAGTTGCAGAGAGCAACAAATACGAACAAAAGTCGTATTTAACCTATTCTAATGCCGCCCGTGCAGAAAAAGGTACATTTCGTAAATAACCAAAGTGAAACAGTAATTGAATCGGATCTATGAAATCGGATTTTTTAGACCGAAATAGCTCATTTTCTACAAAAATACCAAAACAAATCTATCACACAGTGGCACACATGCACTTACGTGCATTGTGTGAACAACAGTTCCAATTTAACTTCAAGGATGTAAATGCAGTACGCTTTTTGCTTGTCTTTATTTTCCTGTTATCAGCAACACTTTTGTTTTCATTTTTTGCGTCATCTTTTTAGTTTCGATATCATCTATCGGTCAGGTTAACATTTGATAAAACAACTCTAGATACGTAAATAACAAATAATTGTATTCATCGTGCATTGATGTAATGATACAGTGTAGATTTTAAGCTGTAATTTTATTTTTGCTAATTGTCCAGTTTTCTGTAAAAGTAACAAAAGTCCAATAATCACTTATTCTGTCTGTATGGCTATCGTAACAAATTTTCGTCAAAATTCTCGTAGTAAATTCGTGATAACAAATTCAAAGGCGCCATCACAATCGACCCTTTACTTTTGAAAAGAAGCTGTCTTCATCTAAAACTGATTGCACGGATTTTATAAATTATTGTGACAGTTTCGCATCTTGGCTCAACGGCGTCACAGAAGTTCAAGCGAATAAGAATGCCGACACATGCCCTCAGGACATCTCTCTACTTGTCTATTAATACGACACGACAGCTACACTGAATTGAAATGACATCTGTAGGTCATAATAAATACGTAATAAGCATTCGAAAAGTTCCTTTCAACAAGAACTCGTAATGGAAAGATGCTCCATGGTTTCAACATAATCTTTTTATCGTTCTCTTCCATTACACTTCCCCTAAAAGCTTTCATTTGTTTTTTTTCTCCGATTTTGTTTTATAAAGTGGTGAAGACTGTCCTTAGACCGCCACGTACATGAAGTAAAGCACCTGCGCCTCTACGATAATGGAAGGGTGTGTACTCTCAAGACAATACAATACAATACAATATAATGTGGTATTTTGATAAAAGGTAAACGAGACTTTTTTGCAGAAAGGCAAGGCGAATAATAAAATGAATCTAGATTAAAACTCTTAGCCATTTAATAAATCTGCCCACACTTATTAGTGATCAATTATTGGTTGCAATGCACATTGTTTCACATTGTCTCTGTGATATGAACAATATGCCTAGATGGCTCTCAAGTTCCACCACTTTATTATCAAACTAATTCAGATGCACATTCAGAGTTGTACCTGTAACATATTGTATTAACTTATGTCTTTGGTTGGACGTTACTTCACTTTCGATTTGCAGGTAGAATACAGTAAAGCAGTCGACTCAATTAGCCTATTTTAATAAACTGACGGGGATGCGGTCAAGTAGTGTATGAAAATAACATTTCAACTGCCCACTGATGGCAAAGAAAGAGTACATTTTCCGAGACTTTCTCCGAGAAGAAGTCCAATTATTAGTTTAATAGATGGCTGCCTTTACTGCTTTAAAAGGCTTTCTTTGCATTACTACTTTGTAGTGTTCTCAAGCAAAGTTCTTTCAACCAAAATCAAGGCCAATGGAAAAACAAATCTAACCGAATTAGAGGGGACCGCGGTGGTGTTATCAGTCTTAAGTGTGCCCTTGAACTGCAATGTACTACAGAATTTTCTTAGCATTAGACATGCTCTGAACAATGGTTGTTCCATGGAGCCTTTTTTATCCTATGTGTTATGATTAAAGGCATCAATATCTACTATGATTTTAATAAAGAAAAATGATGAGTGACGAAAAGAACTCGCAAGGAAAACAACTTTATGAACGTAAGAAGTGTAAACAATATTGGAAACTACCAAATTTAAGAAGAGCACAACGAAAGTAATTTTTTTCTGTCCAAACAACAACACGATTGTGAAAGAGGAGGATGAGAAAAATAGTAAACATGCTTCACATCCAAACAAAAGGTTCGCCTCCAATATTATTTTGTTAGAAGCAAATTAACGCTCAGTTCATATTCTATTCCATGAAAAATATAAGTGCGCCCGTTATTAATTATTCACCTTCGCCAGATTCAGAAAGAGGACAATCTGCGCACTGAATAAAACTACAGGAAGATCATTTGTAAGACACAACCGTTTTCCTACTTGTGTGAGATTCCGCTGGAACGATGCAGCTGTTGGATCTTTTGTGATGCCTTTTCTTGCCGCAATTTTCTTTCTTTTCTTGTCACTGAATGAATTTTCTTTTCTTGTCACTGAATGAACGGCAACCTGTGACAGCCCTGGATGCACTGGTGCATAAGAGCTACATTCACATAAAAAGTAGGTATTCAAAAAATCTCGCTGCTTGCATTCAGTGTATGATGCTCGTAGTCTCCTTCTTTAAACTTGAAAAAAAAAAATTATTCAAAATATTAATGGGCCTGTATTTTCTTAATGTATATGTTCATTAAAAGATTGAGCTCCAAACCTCGCGACAGCTGCAAAGTATTGTTGTACTTCACTGGACAGAGCATTGACCAGATTCGATACAGCTGCAGTTCATACAAATTAGAAGCACTATTTGGCCTTAAATGTCGATGGAACGACTTCGCACTTCATGGATTTGTGCTTTGATGACCACCATATAATCAAGGTAGAAATCTATCTGAGATTTAACTAGATCTTTACGGAAAATTGAGTTTGGAATTGTCTGGATTTGACTGCCCATGCAAGTGCCCGGAAAGTTTCTAACATAAACCAAATATTTTACCTTTATTAAATCCAACACAAAACATATTGTAAAAGGTCTTCAGTTTCACTTTTGATTTGTGACAGTATTGTGTTTCAGTATCAAGCCTTTCCCATTTATTTTACCACAAGATGCGAACTTAATCGTGATATCCCTTTGTCTTTGGTGTCCTTTCTGTTACGTGATATTACATACAGTCATATTCGAGAACGAAATACTGCACTTTTGATTTCATATGAATCTAACATACTTCGATAAACCTGCTTCTTGGCTTGCATTTGGGAATATAAATAACGGCGGGATTGTTTTGAGATCAAAATTCCATTAAAGCACGTCCCTGACTGGATGCATCAGTTCTACGGACATTTGAATAATGTTGCACATCCAATTTTTTTTGCAGTAATTGTAAACAATTGCTAAGGTATTCTCCCTTGCTACTAGATATACCTCAGAGCAATTATATATATCACACTGTCAAAAAAAAAGAAATGGCAAGTGACGTTGAGAAGTTAGTCACGAAGTCACAATTGCGTAATACAAGTTTGATGCAGTTATATTGGACTTTCATGAAGATTCATTGTACTTTACAGCTTATCGTGGGTAACAATTTACCAGGAAGCGCTGGCATTTGAAACTTCGCAGATGACAATAACGCAATTTTATTCAAGGAGGAGACATCAAACTTGAGTTGTCTGTTTTCTTGTGTCACTGAGAATAAGGCGACCTTCTTTCCCCCCATCTGTCAGAGCATCAAATAAAAAGAATTAGGGCAATATGGGAAAAGGCTATGAGGCTTTGTTGCAACACAAAACAAACTCATATGCAACGAATAAAGAAGGTTGACCTGTTTAAGATTCGGAATGAACCGTAATCGACCGTAATCATTTTAAATGTTCTATTTGAAAAGATTAACTATACTCACTTGCGGTATTAAAGTGCAATTTACAGTGTATGGTCTTCACTCAAAATATTTTAGCAGGGAACTGTGAAAAGCATAGGTGACAAAATCTTTCAATTGCGGAAGCAACTGTACCGATCAGTTTTCAAGTCTATTTATGCTTCGAGACTTTTACCCACAAAATCAGATATTATAAACATCGTGAAAGGGGCAACTAATTCACCACAAAGACATCAACGACGCACAACACCAATTGCATGCTACAATGATCTAGGCATTTGCCTGAGATTGGGTATGTAACTTGGTGAACATCCACAGGTAGACGGCGGCATCAACATGTTGTACTGATGGTATTGTAGCTGCTGGATCTTGTTGTAATCACGGTGGATCTGTTCGTTAAGGGCAGTCGTACCTGATGTGGCTGCTGAATGGGAGGAATTTGCTTAAACATGCTGAAACGGGGAAGGGGAGGTTTGAGCATGTTCAAGCAAAACCGTCCACTTAGCAATATCAATCCTCATTATATGTCACTGACATCCTGTCTTCTGCAGTGATAACATCCGTCGCAGATCCCTTTAAGTCTCCTCATCCATTCACATTACGCACCTACTGTGGTCCTTCACGTAGATCGAATCAATCTGCATAAATGTCTTTAATATCGGCTTTGGATGTGATGCACAACACATTCCGTATTCCATAATGTTTTGAGGCAAATTCATTGCAATAATCTTTTAGATGTGAAAATATTTGCTTTTCTTCCATGTTTTCTATCAATGATGAGCGTTACTGCAGAAAGCAATAAATCTTCTTTGTATTAGTTCCTTTGGTAAATATGGCGTGAAATAACACTTGAACGAAGTCTTCATTCTTCAGAGGCATTTCCAATTTATTTGGCGTGTACTCCTAATCCCATTCCCAGTTCCTTTGCAAATTGCTTCATTTTATTACTAACGTAACTCGCAAGTATTGCAGTCGAATTTCATTTCCTAAGAGTTCTTTATGGCTATTCTGAATTGACAGCACAAAATGGCGCGCATCCTCCCACATAGATGTTCATGCAGCAAGGGAGGAGACAAGATACAAGATCCGACGAAATGTCTACTTTTGAGATAACAAGGCTCACGCGCGACAAATGGAAACACTTCAATCGCAAGATAGCAATTTTGAAATAAATGAATTTGATGAATTGGAAAATTTCACAACTAAGAAACAACATTATTTTATGCACAAATAAAATGACAAGGAACGCAACAAAAATTCACGCTGTGCCATTGATGCCTATGAAAACACAGCGTCAAATTCTATTGTTTCATAACTGACAGAATTTTCATCTCATTATTAGGTATATGTTGAGTTAACAATGTGGACTAAAAACAAAAAAGTTATAAATTGCTTCGAATAACGCTACAGCAAGTACATCGTCAGTTTCTACAAGATCTCAACACTGTTTTGTAGTAAGAATTGTACAGATACATACATCACCAGACGATTGATATGTAAAAGGACAACAGATGTCATAACCACTTACGTTTTCAAACAAATCACTTATAAATATAATGTCAATTCTTGATATCACACGTGTCGCCAATTCAATACAAAACTGCCATCTCTTTTGGAAAATTTTACACTATGTTTGCGCTGGATCGAAAGCTTTTCAAAGAACAGCTTGCGTAATTTTGAGTGAATGAAGATAAAATGGAAGTTCATTCAGATTATCTACTTGATTCATAATCTTTAGACGAATCTGTTTTTGTTATCGTTTTCAGTTATCGCTCTGTTACTGTAAATAAAGAGTCAATAAAACTTCCTCTGTAATTTATCTTCTTTTTCACTTGGCGTCCCAGGTTAGTTGCTCTTGTGAACACTTTCCAAGAAAAGAAAAAAGAATCTGTAGAAGCGCAAATAATCAAGTGTCCGTAACATTCCTGAAGTCCCCACGCGGTTGCGTCACGAAAGACATTATGGAAACATTCGGACCATAGATAAAAAGGAGATCGATTCTATAACCAATAAGGTACTGTCAAAAACTTTCGTTACTTCGATACACCATCTGTGTAACATTATCAAGACGCAAAATCGCCGATATCGAAATTTACTTGTCACTTTTGCTTGTGTCAGATAAGGAAGGAATGAAGAGATGCTCACCTTTACCAGTGGACTGCTAATAGCCATTCTACACTGAAATAGCCCTGACCTGTACGAGATGATTACAGAGACAGGCTCTGTGAGGAGGTGGTCACACTGGGTGTGGACAGCTTACTAACTCCTCAACCAATAGCTACACAAGAAGCAGCTTCTTTAGACAGCCTCTCCTCATCCCACTGTGGTAACTGCCTACCTACAGCTGTACATTTGTATCTAAAGCTGTTTACCTCCTGCCGCTTCTGCCTACATATTTTTTCTCGTATAAATTCTATTTTCACCGTCTAAATCATATACGTTCAGATTTAATGAAGGTAAGACTACACCCCGCTGAAACGTCTCATACCATGATCTGTGCAGTTGTGTAACGCGACAGTTTCAGTGTCACTCGATTACTACCGAACAAATGCCTTGGTAATTGAAAGTTCCATGCGCCGTTGTTGTACTTTTCATAACACAATGAATGTAATAACACAGGGTTCGCGAGAAATAATTGAAGTTCATTCTCAAAGGTCCCCAATACACTTTGAGGGATTAGTTCTTGATAGAAATAAATGCGAAATGTCTGATGTATTTCTACAGGAATTGTTTTATAGTGACAAGGTTTTCCATCTCATTAGGACTTCAAAGGATCCCAATCCCTGTACGTCACAAGGAAAACAATTTCTTTTGGGTAATCATGGCCTCCGGGAGGGAATGTTTTACTTTTCCACCGCGGAATAAAACTTGTACGAACGGCACAATTAAATAGATCCATTTCAACTGTTGCTGCCAAAGGCAAAATTCTATTAAATGTTTTTAAAACGAAACAAACTTGTAGAAAAGAAGAATGAAGAAATTTAAGAAGTAGAGAATATTTTCACATGAACAAAGATCATATATACACTATAAATTATTTTGCCTTTTTCGTATTATATTACAGCGTTAACATAATAACATACAACTCACAATCAAGTCTCATTTAAGATGTATTTTTAACTTTCACAAATGTTGTTACGCATAAATCCGCACAAAGAGAATTACAGAATATAAGAAAGCAGCTTACCCGGCAATCTTAAGGAGGAAATGTGTCTTCTATCTTCAACTACAGACTTCAATCGCTTTCTGAAACAAACAACAATAAATTTGTGAACTTTTGAGCTGATATTTGTGTAAGGTTTTCCTGGAGTGCCTCGTTTGATACAAAACAAACACAAGGCAATATCAATCATAGTTAGACAGAATTCCCATTAAAAGTAATGAGTATTTGTCAAACGTTTACGCACAGAATAAGGTTGTATCCAGTAATCGAAGTGATGTGTGTTATTCACAGACTGTTGCATATCCGACAGGTTCGCCATTCACAATCCAGGCAACTAAATCCATAAGCTTGTCCCTCCTCCGCTTCGCTTCGTATGCCATAAAAGAGTCGATAAACAAAAACACGATCTCTTTCGTTGGTAAACAATAACTTTAAAGTACACCAAAGTCTGTCTTAGACAGCCTCCCATTGATTTGTTCCGATAGTTTGCCTTTTAAAGAGTTCCCGAGCTTACTTAATTGATTTCTTTTCGTAAGAAGAAAGGAATCTTCTTCGTTGATTTCTTTTCGTAAGAAGAAAGGAGTCTTCTTCGTAAATGCATCAGTTCTTTTCATATTCTCCTTCGTTATACTTCCTGTTTGTCTACATGCCTTTCTTCCACATTTGTGGCACAAAACGGTGAGCCTTTAGAAGCTGCGATCAAAGTTCATCGCTGAAATCAATTTATTCCAACGAGGATCAAAACGCGTACACCGATAGTCCATTAATTTCACCACATGCGTTTATTGTGCTAATAGCTATGATTTAAATTCCATCGACTAAAGTTATCCTCCATACTTCTTTGACAAGAGCCCACGCACAGGTGCGCGAATGTCAAGCTCTTTGAAGAATGTACATAATGCTACCTGAAAAATACTATTTAAACAAACAATAAAAGGAAGAGGCCTTTCCTGTTAAACTAAAAATATCGATTTCACCATTTGACAAGCTATACCTATATTTTCAAAGAACTTTTATATCTACATTTAAGATGTGACGAATTGCTTTGCCCATGGTTCATAAAGTTCTTTTTGCCACCCACATTCCATGTTATTTTGATATTCCAAGAGCTTTTTAATTAAATTACGCCTACCATCAGTAGCGTTGTATTTTAGATTTATGTTAAAATGTAATGAATATAAGCACCTGTCTTATTCAATCAGAAACAAAAGAGTAAAATAATAGGCAATGAAGTAGAAAAAAAGAACCATTACTTCAACTATTTCGAGCACAATTGTAATCCGTCAGCAAAAGCCGGGTAAGTGTGTATTCAGTCCTATTGTACTAACAACTGGAGAATCTTTTTGTTGTTCAGACTTTTGCGTAACAGGTGACAAGTGTCTCAGAAAGGGACCAGAAAACCATCAAAATGAAGAACTAGCTCAATTCAACCGACACTGAAAATAAGAAATCCTCAGTTTAGTCGGTACAAGAGATCCTCTCACCTTGTGAACTGTTCTTAATCAAAGTGTATCCGTTGGTTATCCCTACGTTCTACAAAAGTCTGTGTTTCCGCCATCAAGAGTAGCTCACCAGATTCAAACTGAACTAGGTTGCGTGTTCATCAGTCTGTAATCAAAGCTGTGTAAGAGTTGCTATGTAGCTATGCCCAACCCATAATGAGTCCTCGGTAAGCAGCTTCATTCTATGTCATTAGTAGTTTCTGTCTTGTACTGGTGCTGCCATTTTCAGCACATGTTCCAAACAGATTTAGTTTGAGGAGAGAGTTACAGCAGTTGAAAGTCTTCTACACATGAGCCTTCTGTATCATACATGGTTCATTACACAGCTCCATGAACATCATCGAGACAACGTTGGTGTTTTTGGTTCGGTTTATAAATTTGATACTGCTGGCGTTAAACACATTACTACGGATGATTCGGAGTAGAGGCCTCCGAGGCTTCACAATATCACATTCAAAACAGATCGTCCGTCATATAATCAGTTAGCATGAATAAGGGAAGGCCTGTTCAATTTGGTACTCACAGCATGAATATTAATAAATTTATAAGTGATTTGGTTTTTTCATCTGTTCTGTGTTTAATATATCCAACCTGTTGTCTTTAAGTAGTGGTGATTCCGAGGACACTGTATTGTGACACAATGACCTGAAGCTGACTGAAACCTCCCTGTGCCGTCACGAAAGGCGAATCAAATGATGAAACAAAGGAAAACATCATACGAAGCTATCATGACCAAACAATTAACCCATTAACATCCTGTGATATCAATTGAAAAGAGCTTCGCACGATGAATCAAACATTTAGTAAACAATCCCTTTAAATGCTCACCAACATTACACAGAATTCAATTGTGTACATAAGGGTATATAAGAGAGCTCCCATAAGGTGCCGTGTTACACCTCTGATACGATTTCCGTGTACTGAAAAAATGTGAGATTTTAAGTGACCCAATGAAATCTGTGCTCAGCTTTCCAGGCTTTACGCAATGTATTATCTTCTTTAGGTCATCAATTAAAGGTCTTGCTTTATAAATAAATACTTCCTGCTTTAATATACATTGTGCGTGTCCTAATGTCAGCCATTTTAATACAAGAACCCTTATGCACTACATCAGCCAACCTGCTAACTCGGTTCTTTTCAACAGTGACAGCCAAAATTAGCACCCTTTTACGTTACATGGTAATTGACGCTTTTTGCAGGTATAACTTTTATAACATAAGTTACAATATCAAGTACTTGAACTGTGACGCAAATTTACAAGCAACGGTACAAACAAACCAATAGACTGGAAACTCAGCAATAACCTGAAGAATTTATACATTTTCGTCAACATTATCTAATTTTGATATCGTTGTATTCTGTACTTACTGATATATTGGCTGCTTTAATTCATTGTGTACGAGATTTCATAAACATGGCTTCAGCGCGCAAGAAACTACATCATCTGGTGCATTCCGTTTCCTTACTGTAATGGCGAACACAGCGCGAGTTAAATATTTTTCGTTTAACACTTATAACTATAAAATCTTTTGCCAAAGTCTTTTTCTCTGCTGCTATAAATTTTACAAACCTTGTTCAATCATTACAACCACATTTTAATTGCGAACAAAAAATCTATGAACAATAAAGCTCGCTGGGACTTTGTAGTTGAAATATCCTCGCTCTAGTCCTGAAAGGTGACACGGAAGCGATAGCTTTATGTTAAACAACTACGCCAAATACGGGGGAACCATGATTATTGAAGAATGCTAGGCAACACATAAATGGCAGATTGTCATCATATGGTAAATTGAATAATTAGAGATGTGCAACAGTACTATAACTGTCTGCTGTCTTACAAAGCAGCTTGCCATCTACAGCTTTACTGCTGCTCGCGTTACCTTATGGCTGCTGCAAGCAATGCTGTGTACACGGCAGTGTTCACATAATAATGTGACTATGTTAAAAAAAAATGAGGAAAAACACAGACCAACGACCTTTCCACAATCATTTCGAACTAATAAAACAATGCTGTCTATTAGCTGCAGTTATTTACACTTTGTCTGAATATCCAATTTTTCGTGAACATCAACGTCATCTAGCTTAACTCCTTGCTGTTTACTTGGGTCTTAAATCATCCAAAATTTAAGTCACATCTTGGTTGAATTTAAATGACGTACCGAAGCTAAGGCACATCGTTCATTGAGAAAGACAAATCCAGGACATACTAGGGATCTCTATTTTTATTACTATTCTTTTAATTCATGACAGTGAGAATGATGCACAGTTTCATTTTGGTTTCGAAAAATAAGAGGCCAAAATACTTCATTTCAGACGTATTTTACCCGACTTCGATAAACAAAATACGGTCAGATTTGATCCTGTGAGATCTTACAGCATGTAATTGTACACATTTAGTATGCGTTGTTTAGATCAATGGAATATTGCTGGATATAATTGATGTTATAACAATAAACCAACTGAACAATATATTGCTTGAGTAAATATACACACAATAAAAGATTTGAGTGTAAGCAAAATATAATAAACAGTAGTATTTTTATGGCGTTTTTGATATGTAACTGTGATACTTCCATAAACTGTAGATAAACACCTATGTATTTCTAGCAATAAAGTACCATGTGAAAACCATTTATATGCATACTAGACTGGCAAACAATATCTCAGTGGTCCTTTTGGACTAGAATCATGATTGTTTACTCGTGAATAAGTTCTTACCGCAGTTATCATAACAATCATTATGGACCTATCAGGAACTACGACATAATATAAAGATGTAATTTTAATGGGTAATAAGTATTCCATTTTTGCTAATAGAAGTAGCTCACTGGATGTAACAGGGTGCGGATTTCCTTCAGATTGAGACTTTATTATTCAATAGCTAGTAAATACCTTTCACTGGACAAAGGTGGAGTAGGCATGACTGTTTCTATTTGTGACTACTGTTCCAGTTATAAACCTTGGGATCTCTTTTTAGGTAGGACGGCTTGAACATGATACGCACAGATCTCAACCAGCGGCAAATAATATTTTGTTAAAAACAACAACCTGAACAAATATATCAGCATGAACGTGGATATTTGATATCAGTATTGTAATAAATATATTTACCTGTTAAATGCATCTGATATTATAACTTCCAAGTCGTCTCTCTGGCTTCTTCTTGTTCGCTCTGAAATGTAGTGAATTTAACACATTTAAACATACATATCCATTGTCATTATCTGACGGATTCTTCATGAGCAAGGCGGTATTACATACATGTAAGACATTCCGTTTCAGAAGTTTTCCCCCAATGAGTTTCTGTACGCCATCCATGTGTCCTATTCAATTTACTGTGTCATAATGGCAAATTAAGAAGTGTAATTTTTTGCAATAGAATTTAATGCTGTGTTTCAGTCGCGTCCTTCGTTCCCAAGCGTTTTAGTATTAACACAATACTAAACGACATAAAAATAAACGTAATACAATCAAATATTATTCAAATATGATCACCCATCATCTTCAACCCAACAGTTGTATGTGAATGCAAGTATAGATTGTTAGCTTTGAACCTGAATTAGCCCGAAGTTTCCGGATAACAAGGTAAATAAATCAGTACAGCAGTAAATACAACCTACGGTACAACACCCATCAATAATCCAGTATGGTTGTTGCGGTTATGAACCACAGCTCGAACGAATGATGAGGTAATATTTGTCCTGCAAATATATAAAAAAAGTGCCTCCGAGAGATACGATGGAAACAGGTGAATTAAGAAGCATACGAGGGTGTTTGTTGTTTTCGTGTCTGTTTAACAGTTTTGATAAATTTCCTTATTTATATCAGAGTAAGGAATAATTTATTTTCGTATCTCGTCGGCAATTTGTCTGAAGTATCATTAGTTAATATTCTTTTTTCACGGTAAATTTGTGCCGTACACAACAGACACACAGGCACACACACACAAACGGGTGTGCCATATTTTAATTCCAGAGACTCGCTTCCAACCAGCTGCCAGTGAGCAAGAAATCAATCTAAGAAGCCTGAGACTTTCTTGAAAAGGCAAACAAACTGGAGCACATCAATGGGACCTGGCTCATAAGAGCTTTGAAGTGCTCTAGGAATTAATGTTTGCCGTAGAAAAGACAAATATTTTTTATCCTTAAGTAATTTCTCATCAAACAAAATTAAATGGAACGGTAGCTGCATTTTTCTACTTTAAGTGCATGATACCGCCAACAGGAGGATACAGAGATTCTACAAGAAGAGCATGTTACATGAACATTGCCGTCTTAAAATGTATCACGATCTATAATTATCTGTTGCCAATTAATAGCAGACATACTGTTTCCACGATGACAACTATTGCAGCCATATGTTGCATCTCAAAACCAACTGCTGTGTGTCACGAGCGTAACCTTATCACGTCAATAGCCTGAATGACATTTAACTCCTTTCTAATGGAACTTATTGGCGTTGACCACTGCATTTTTAATTTGACTGAATCAAGCGTAAATCGATATTTGCAATTTAGTTGCATGTTATCATGAGTAAAATATCGCCGTTAATCATTAACTACAGAACTGTACATATATACATGTACTTGTGTCTTTGCCTTTAAATACAATGTTTGTATCCACAAATGGACATCGAGTGTTTACTGTTGTAAACATACATGCCCATCTTCGACGCGCCATTTCAAAATAGTCAACCAAATACCAGCCTCCGGTGTGAATAAATTCAGCAGAAAAATGTCCACGACGGTGTCGTCCATAACCGTCCCAAAAACAAACAACATCAGGGCTGAATATACACGTAAAACTGAGTAATCCCATAGTTTTGAAGTTAAATCAAACAATCAAAACATTTTTTTCTAAAAACATATGCATTCAGTGTGCACACTGTCTGAACGTTTGCTCGGGGTAAATGACATGTGGACTAAGATGTGTGGCAACAGGTCCTCAACATCTCAATTAAGAACGTGTAACACAAAAAACGCCTTGAAACAGGGCGTAAATACTGCTTGAATATGTGCATTTTGAAAAATATAATTCTTATCTACCAAGTAAAGTGGCAACAATGTTAAGTAATTACTAAATGAAAAATAAGTCTGAGATGTAATTTCTGTTTTACGAACAATATTGAATTTCAATTCCATAGCAAAGGTCCTGGGTTTAAATCACTTGGTTCTTTAGCACAACAATTTCGGGCGTACAATCTAAAAAGAGATGATGGGATTCACCACAGCCAGTCTAATACATGTCATTCGCTTGCAGGTTAAAAAAACTTGACCACTGGGGAAACATTATGAAATTACTACCCCATGAAATCAGAGCTGGCCTGTGAATTCTATTTTATTGCTTTTACAGTGCTATTGATTTTCCCTAAATCATGGAAGCAATCTGTTGCAGCTTTGTATATGATCAAATAACGATGTTTAGCTCGATACAAACGAAACACGCTTCCAATTAACTGAAAATGGATGGTTCTAAAGTAGTAAGTCATTGACAGAAATAACAAATTACCATTATTAAAGTGTACAATTGTATAGAATTTTGTACTTGGGTATTCATTTAGCATGTCCCACAGGACGGCAGTGGACATCTTCCACAATCATGGTGCTTCACAGGAGTGAAGGGTACGATACTTATCAATAATCTTACAAAAATCCATCTGCAGTTATATACATCATTCCAGATTTTCTGTTAACTGTTGAGCATAATCTAAAATGACGTGGAATAAAAATATTCCAGATAAATTTATCAATCTTGATGGAATGTTTTTAACATACAAAATTGGGGTAACAGAACAAATGTGCTTTGTTGTCTCTGACTTTCTACAACTTCGTTACTTACAATTCCTGCTTCCCTTCTCGTCTGTCTGACAATGTTTTATCCCTTTGAAGACTTTTTACCAATAGAATTGTCCCACTAAGTAGATCGTTTGTTTATTTACATTTTTGACATCAGCTAATTCGTCGTTATAACACAAAATTGCTTACACAACGTGAACAATTGGTAAATCGTGTTACCGCGCGTTACTTTTTCTCTCAGAATTGATGGGGTTGTCCTATTTTAACGCTGCAACAATCCTGGCTTTGATCAAGATCAAAGCAAAGATCATTGTTAACAATTACAATAGGAACGGATTTGTTTCAT
>JBCAUI010088324.1:0-19420 GCA_038406195.1 Haplosyllis anthogorgicola | reverse complement strand
TTTTCATGCTTGCCTACCCTGGGTCTTTTGTTGAGTTTGTTGAATTTAAAAATTATAAACCAATAACTCCACACATACGTATTGCCCATGAGCAGATCTTGTAATGGGACCTTTTGAAAAACACCCATTTAAGTGCTGAGATTAACATAAAATTTGCTACTTACCCAAACTAGTGACAGCATCAATATATATTCTGTAACTTTATCCAATTTGTAACAAAGCAGCGCTTCTTAGAAGCCTTTAAAATAACAACTTTCTGACAGATTTTCTTCAGCACGACTGGTCTGTCCTGGTTCATGTGTCGTCTGCTGTAGCCTGGTACTATTCCCTTATCAGTGATACAGTCACAACGACGTTACTCACACTTCACGCGTGCGTAAAGTTATGTTGTTTTTGACAGACTTATTGTAGCAGTAGCTGCGCGTTCAGTTTCTTTCCTTGTGCTGCGCGTTAACGTTAGCGCACATTACATTGGTTTAGCATTGTACATGCGCACTTGTCTACCACCACCAGCATGGCATTGTTCAACAATAAAGATCTGGATCAGTTTAAATAACATTTCTTTGTTCTTTGTGATCCACCGACTACTATATTTGTGTCATTACGAGATTGAAATGATACCACTCCAAACTGTATCCTATATTCAACCAAAAGCATCTGTCATTCCCAGGAATAAAGAGCCTTGAAGAAATAAATTGATCCTTTGTTTAAATCTTAATAAAACAGCTTAATGTGAGCTAACATAAAAAGAAAAATATGGGAGAAAAGTTAAACGCTTTTTTGTCGTAAAATCCATTCCCCAAAAATAAATAGACAGTATGACCAGAAGATGTCTGTGATATTAGTGTGACAAGTATAGTAAAAAAGTATTGCTTACCTGGCGTAACTATAATAGTTGATGTAGCAATATAGTGCTAAAAGGAGATTTTTAACGTCTGCAAATTCTGCGTGTTCTTTAATCTTCCTAAAGAAAGTTTATTTGCATAGGGTGTGGTGTTTTTAAATTAAGTAGACTGGATGAGAAGTTTCAGAAGCAAAAATATCTTTAGTAATGGAATGAAAGTCATATTGGAATAATGAAATTTCATGCTAGGCCTTTTTGTACCTCAATAGATCAAAAGGGAAGAATATTATTATCAGTTTCCGAATTGCATAATATGAATCTTACATGACCACCGGTGAAATAAGTGTGTTCCGGGTACAATAGAATTGACAAGGTGAGGATACTATCAAATTTGAAATAATGTAATTTGTCACAAAATTTTCATTTTTTTTCATTTGTTTCAATAATAACAGTTTGAGTAGTCTATCTTCTCCAGTAGTCTATCCTCTCCAGTAGTCTATCCTCTCTAGTAGGTTATCCTCTCCAGTAGTGTATCCTCTCTAGTAGTCTATCCTCTCTAGTAGTCTATCCTCTCTAGTAGTCTATCCTCTGTAGTAGTTTACCCTCTCTAGTAATCTATCCTCTCTAGTAGTCTATCCTCTCTAGTAGTCTATCCTCTCTAGTAGTCTAGCCTTTTTAGTAGTCTATCCTCTCTAAGAGACTAGTTCTTATCTATAGTTCATGTAAAACGTCCCTTATGAAGTTTATTTGGTCAGGAAAATCTTGAAAAATCTGTCAAAATTAAATTTTCGGTATATTTCAATGGAAATTTTCCCCCGTACTGTTTTCTGTAGTCTCCAGTTTCATTCTGCACTCCATTTCAGCAAATAAAGTGGTTCCCGAGTTTTGTCTTTTTTCTTATTTTACGAATCGAGGCGTTTCATTCAGATATTTGACACACTAACTGGTATTGAGCCCTCACAATCCGTACAAAAGAAACTGATTACATGACACTAATACTTTTGCTGTTTTCGATCCACCTCCCTGATTTTGGGTGTTTCTTGAAATTAAAATATTATCCCTCATTAAGCAGTTTACGTCTTGAGGCACACGCTAATGTCTTGGATATAAATTAATCGTTTCATTTCAAATCGGTCATTTTCTTCGCATTAAGTTGCGTGGTCGTGGTGGGTTGCTCCGGCGCATCACTCGTCAGAGGTTTCACAACTCTTCCGAAGACAAGAAAAGTGTCAACACAAGGTATGTATGTTAAAGTTTTGTATGAGTAAATCTGAGATTACTGATTAGAAACATTAGACTTTTGTAGGTTGTTGGGTTCAAGTGCAGATTACAACATGAACCAGTGCTTTAAATTTAATAACAGCCCGCAATAATTGAAATAAATGAGCGGGGCACTAAACTTTTAATAGTAATATCATAATCTGGGCAATCGAGTTGGGTTTAGTTGAGATTTAAGATCTGAGAAAGAAAATAGAAGACATAGAGATGGTGGGAGTAGTTACTAGATGGGTAAGAGCTTGAAGAACGAATAGAGGGGGATACCAATAACATCAGAATTCAAACTATACATTATCCTGGTATTTTTTCAAAACTGAAATATTTCTGTTATTTCAAGTTGACGATTCAAACAATGTAAACCAAAATTACTGAATTGCACATTTCTTTTCTGCTTTTATGTTGACATAGTTTGAAACAGAAACATTGAATTTATACACCCAAAAAAACTTCATGATACTTGCACATGGAGGAATTGATGATATACATTTTTTACTTTTTCAAAATCATGCTGCTTTGTTCAACTAATTTGACACAAAGATAATATTGCATACATAGTAAGCATAATTTTGGTTTATGCTATGTATACTATACTCTTGAATGAGCGACAAGACAGAAAATTGAAAAAATACATGGATAACATACATTTTGTATTGCAATGGAAAATGGAACCCTATGTAGCCATATATAATTCACGGATCACTTGTTAAAAAGCATTTCACTTGTAAAAAAAAAGTACAGCAGAACTTGTCTTGTGCAACACTGTACTTTTCCATGCCAAAAGTGTCGTAAAAGGCAGGATGTCGCCCAAGAGAGGCTCATTTAATTTTTTTTAAACAATTAGGTATACAGTAAAAAGGGTCCTAAAGGAATATGGTGTTGTTCAAGACAAGTTCTTCTGTAAAATGTATTGATCTGTTATGTATCTCAGTATTACAATTGTCTACCCTTAATGACAGTCAGTTTTCCTATCACAAGATTTATATTTTAAAAGTTTATTTTACTTGTCAGTCGAGGTTTTTCCAAATTAAATTTCGCTTGTTTAATTTGAAAAATTAGCCTAATTCACCTAATTAGACAAGAAAATTAGGCGAATTAGGCAAATTTGCAGAATTAGGCAAGCAAAAATAATTAGGAAAAACCTGGGGTCAAGGTTTAACTAATTTTGATCCAGAGGAAATCAATCTTATGTACCAATTCTTTTCTAATTTTCCAGATACAACATTTAAAACAGATTTTCATGGCAAGACCACTTTTGGTTATCAAATGTCAATATTGGTTGAGATGAAATGTTGTCAACATACCAAAAACTCCCAAGTTCTACCAGTTTTGATAAAGATCTATTCTATTTACATCCGAAATTATTGCAATTGGAACACAATGGACTACATGCTTTATGGCAATTTATGTGCCAAATTCTGGTAGATTAGGTAGATTTGATAGGTTTGGTAATTTATTAAATTATTCACTTAACACTTTTGGGGTCTGAAAATTTTGGTAGATTAGGTAAATTAGGTAGATTAGATAATTAATTAATTAATTAAAATTTAATTTAGAATTAATTTAATCATTCACTTAACACTTACCTTTGATTCCGTCAGGAGCCGTCGCGTTGAAGCTGCTCGGTTCACGGTTCTGGACTAACAACGCCATGAAAATCGCCTCCGATTTAGCCGCCTTCAGTATGGCCATCTGGTGCTGGCGAGTTGGCAGCTGAAAAAAGAACAGACTACGTACTTTTTCAAAGAGATTTTACCTCGTTTTTACCTCGTTTACCTCGTTACGTCGAAGTCTGTGTATGGTTACCATAAAGTGCCATCCAACTTCAAAAAGAAATAAGGACTTAAATTTTGCTTCTTTTTAAAAGTTTTTGTTCGACCAGGGTCCATTTATGGGGTCACTGATTAATTACCCCTCTTTTGGAATTCGTGTGACCTTCCCATGGGTTTTAAAGCCGGGGTGGATCTCTCGCCTGCACTCTTTCTTGCTTGTGTGGACGAGACCCGAAGGTCACGTCTGGTGTAATTTTTTAGATTACCTTGAGTTTTGAAGACATGGTAAGAATTTGGTCGATGAGACTCAGTTCCGTTGTTATCTTCTTCAAGATAGACGATTGTTTCTCCAGGACTTCTTGAAACACAAAACTAAAGGCAGAAATAATAAAACAATAATTTTCTCTGGTGACAAATTCAACATACCAGGAGTCGAGGGGATATTTCATTGATAGTCCATTCCCAAAATTAGTAGAATTTCCCGAGTCACACAAAGAGCTAAATTACGCGTTAGTTTTTTTTATCACAGCATAATGCCTCACCCAAAGGACAGAGCGTAGACTAGTCCGGCAGGCAACAGGAAACACGCGATGGTGGCGTTAATGTTCGGTCTACCAACTTCCGGCCAAATGCATTCAACGGTTGGTTCATACAGGAAGAGGGTGAACGTACTGAAAGAAGGCACAATGTTAAATATAAAAATACAATACAACTTGATTTTCACTGATGAAAAAATAACTGATAAAAATTTAGACAAATTGAAAGTCAGTATTACACGCACCTAGCAAAAAGGGCGACAAACATGGGCACACAGGTCAGCATATTCCCTCGTATGGTATTGACTTTGACCTTTACGTTGTTGATAACCTGAAAGTTACATAAATCAGAGCATGAAATATCAATCAATTTTATGTCAATGGAGTTCCACGCTGAAATATTATTCTCCTCACAAAAATGGTAGTAATAACATGATCTGTTGTTCCATACAACATGGCGAATAACAGGTCAGTGTGGTTTGACCTTCATTGCGGTGAAGGTCAGAGTTAATTCAAGTTCAAGGTCACTAAAATATCAAAACCAATATTTAGGGGGTGTCACACAGATTAATACAGACAAAAGGAATCATTTTACCTCTTTATCAAAATCAGAGTAGAATCTGCCATCACCAATTATCTGTTCAACAATGATAGAGCTTTCTATCTTCTGCGCATAATCCAGGACTTTTGACCTATCAGCTGACCTCCACAGTTTCTTGTGCTGTTTGTGTTGATAACGTTCCATCAGGATCAGCGCGAATAATGCTACAAAGATTTACAACAAATCTTGGTTCACCAGCTCGTGAAATTCTGATCAATTTAGAAATGTACAGAACAAAAGATACAGCAAAAGAATTTCATGCTGTGCTTTTGATGTGATATTAGGGAGGTTTAGCTGCAGGTTACGTGGTGCATGACGTGGTCCAAAAACTCGGGTTTTGTCTCAAGTTTTAGATCAATTTTCAGACATACACTGTCACTTTAACTCATCTTTTTGTATTGTAAATGTAAACTTACATGACAAATGTTGACATGGTAATAATGTAAAAATATAACTCTTTCATTTCATACCAGTTTTGAATACATTTTTATTCAAATTTCTGATGAAAATAATCAGGTAACTCAAAACCTGAAAATTTGCATTTTCAGGTCTTGCCTGACTTGAAAACCTGCCAAAACCACGTTTCAGGTCACATCATGCACCACGTTACCTGAAGCTAAACGTCCCTATTTACTTTACAAAACATGATTGTTTCTTAATAACCTAATTTATGGGGGTTTTTTCCAAACGTTCTGTTTTTTTATTGCTACCTGAACACAGGTAGCTAAGTGATGAGTTTGTAGTAATCCTGACAGTTAACTGCATGTGTGCATGCGTGCGTGTACGCGTGCGTGTGCATGCACACACACACACACACACACACATCTAAGAAGACAATTTCAGTATTTAGTATTTATAAAATAAATGAATAAATAGTGAAAATTTGTCTTCCTAGATTTGATATCTCCTTGCTCTTTGGACACCAGGACGCCAGGAAGATTATGACATCATTCCCTACATCACCTAATGACGTAGGGCTTTTATGACGTGAAGGTAGCATTTACGCTCCGTGTAACCCTTTAATTCTACATGTAATATCATTTGGTAAAATATTAATATATTGAGGTCTGCAAGAATACCAAAGTAAAAAATAGATTGACCACACTTTAAATCAGAAATTTAATACATCACATTGATTTCAATGGAAGGTTTTGATATTTTTTGCAATCTTTCCTGACAAAATACCCATGAACACCTTGATGGACAGCAACCTTAAATGGCCACAAGTATTCGAAACATGTTCACATATTAAATTTCTTACCTGCAATTCAGAAAATTCAGAAGTTGAAGGCTTCCTCTTACATAAGACAAAGAGTGAACCGCTAATGAACGAACGAAAATCTTTTATGTCGCTGATAATCAGATAGAACCACATTGATTTTATTGAGTATATTACGTCATTAACCATGCACCGAAATGAAATTAGGACGATCTAGGTCTATGGTTCAGAAGTTATCTTCCGGGGAATTTTGTGAGTAACTGTTGATGCATTTGGCAGTGTCCCTTGTAGAGTTTTCTGGCTTTTTTGCCTTGTCAAATAAATTTAGACATTATCCTTCTTAAAGTTTAGTATCACTGTCAGAGGTTCAGATTTGGATAAAATGTAGACGATTGTAACTAAAGGCAATGATGGTATCAAACCTCTTTGGTAAAGGACTGCGCAAGATGTATCATTACAATGCCAAATGCCCCAACCCTACACTGTTCCTTTGCCATGCAGTTGAAAGCTGGTACCACATCGGATGCATTGCAGTTGAAATAAAAGAAACTAGCAAAGGAAAACAATATATGCGACCCATGTAATGAATATTTAGAAACTTGAGATGAGTCAGTAGCCCAGAGATTTGAAAACGCTGACATCTATTGCAATTCTATGGGGTGTAGACAACCAAAAGCATGTGTTGTATTCAAGAATCACTTTACAATGATGTCAAGGGTGCGTGTATCTTAGAGATTTTATTTATATCAATGATTTTGTTTGTCAATTTTCACTTTTTGATTTAGGATAAACTCTAGTTACTACGCCACGTCTTGTCTGTGACGCTCATATTCCCTCATATTTAAGTATATTTGAGTATAAAATTTATAGCATTTTAAATTTTTATTTATTATTGTTTTTATTTTTCATCATAATATAGACTTACTGGACTCGAACGTTAAATAATTTTATTTACACAAAAGAGATAGGCCGTACACACGACATGGGCAAGAATTCACTTGAAACAGGTTCAAAGTTTCGCTGATTAGAGTGATGATTAACCTTGACGAATTGTGTTCAGTTGCTCGGCAATCTTTTGTGTAAATCATAACGTTCAAATTTTATACTAAGTTTTCTTGTGTCGGAAGCTACTGATTTTGTGAAATTACGCCATTGAAGTATTTCTGTTTTGTATTTGCCATAGAAGCCGGGAAAACTAAAGATGGTTTGCCTGTGTGAAAATATCGGTCAGCAGCATTGACTTGGAGAAATACAGATCTAAAATACACGAACATCGTCATCGTTATTCTTAATTTATTTACATTGCAACATGTACCAAGACCACGAAAATAATAACTGTATTAAATATCCACAGAATAAACGATACATGAATCTTTTGAACATTATTAATATGTTGTTAAACGAGTCTCAAATTAGAGTCTATGAAAAAATACCTGTAAACGCATTTATTTCATGAGGCATAAAGCAATATGAACTTTGGTCCTTGAGGGGTGACAACTAGTTAAGGTCCTTGTGGGGTGACAACTAGTTATCGTTTTAACAAACACTTACTTAGAGAATATTTTGCTAATCGGTATCACATGATCTAGGACCTTGCCTACTAATCCAAAGAACCCCCCTCCGCCTTCTTGGCTTTGTTTGCGTTGTTCCTCTTTCAATCGATCAACTTCTTTCTGTAAAGCATCAGCCTGTTGCTTGAACCCTTTCTTCAGCATGTCCTCTTGTTCCTTGATCTTCTTATTCAGCTGAGCCTCTTGTTCCTCGAGCAGAGCAGCTTTGTCCTTTTCCATCTTTTCCTGAAGTTGTTTCACGTTTTCTTCGTAACTATTCTGTTGATCAATCATTTGCTGTTCAGCTTGCTTCTTTTCTTCCTCTGCAACCAGCTGCTGTCGTTTGTACTCTTCTGCTTTCATCTTCTCTTCTGTTGGAATACCAAAGATATTATTGTATTAATTATCGTACATTTTAGACGAAAAGTTAATACGATTAGCAATGTTGGAAAGTTTTGTTCCGCATTTATGACAACAAATTTTACCTTCTACTTTCTTTTGTTCTTCGTCAAGTTTTTTATCCGCTGCCAAAATGTTACTCCCCTCGACTTCCTTGCTTTGCAGAAACCTGTTCAGGACATCGCTTGCCTTTATTAAAATATACAAGAAATTCTGTCTTTTTATTGGAATGTAAAAATAAAGTTGGATTCAGAAGACTATGAATTGAAGAGAAGAAAAAGATGCCACTGGAGGAACAGGATAATTTCACTCTGAGTGTCTTTTTTTTCACAGAACATGACATTTTCTTGTTTTCCTATGAATTCCAAACAAAAATGTAATATAATTTCCTCCTGTCCAGAACAGAAAATTGCCATTATAATTCTTAAGTGTATTTTCGGTAAGAAAAAGGCACCTACAAATCAATGGCTTTTAATAATGTTTGTGTTTTACTGACCGTCGCTTAAAATGTGGATGATTATGCTACATACCTTTACACCTTTGCCGGAGGTATTCCAATATTTTTTCTTCAGACTATTCATCTCGTTCTTGTACAATTCGTACCCTCCAGGTTTGGCAAATTCTCCAGACTGGACTTTTGCGGAAATTGTGCCATAAAGCGAGTCGAGTACTTGAGAACATGCTTGAACGGATGCCTCTTCATTTTGTTTACAAAATGCAGCATATTCTCGCGTGACTTGGTCCTAGATACAATTAATTTTAAAAAGTAGTAGAAAAATAATTTGTGACAACTAAAAACTTTAAATTTAGAGACATCGATTAATAGATTAAATCTTAGAAACCAAGTGAATCATAATCAAACTTACTTTCATCTGCTTCTGAAAGGTAAAGTCGGAATCAAATATGGCCGCTTTGAGAAAGTATGCTATGGTCGCCTGTTCACATTCTTGATGAACTAGGGACAATTCTTCCAAAGTATCTGTTGGTAGTTTTATTCTTTCCACCATCATTGATCTGAATATAAATACAAGAAATACTATTTTTATAATTTACGCAATAAAAAACGATTTAACCAACTTCTTGTAAGTGACAAAACCAAAATTATTGATCATTAATTTGTGAATCAACGATAAATTGTTATGCAGAAAGTGTAGGGGCGAGCCCAGACGTTAGAGATATTAGCTGTGTATGCCAGTCTGACCACTCTCCATTTCCTGATGAATATTCTTTGTTATTGTTCCTTTCCTGTGCTTAGGTTGTTTATCAATTACCTGTAAAGTTCCAAACTGTCATGTACGGCTTTGGCGTTTTCTAGCTGAGCGGTCGTTTCCACGGCACTCTGGATACAAGGAACTGCGCCATTCTGGATGGCCTCCACGTAACACTTGGCTAGGTTTCCCATAACTGTAAAGGAATGTCGAATGAAATTTATGATAACTTATTTTGATAACAATACTTATTGACCTCATTTAAAACAAAAACTGTCCAGGAAAATAATATCAATTTTGGAAACTTTCGGAAGAAATAATTCTACGCCTTGCTATTGACGCAAGGAAACTATATGGCTCCAAATTGGATATGATTCAGGATATGATTCTGTTGTGTTCAATTACAGCTTTGGAACAAACAATCAATGCAATAGCAAGCGTCTTTTGTCAGACTTTGTAAATCACCCAATCAAATTCGCATATTTTGGACTTATTCTGTTGGTAACCTAACACAAGAGCCCTGATTTCGTCGGGTATTGTTCTTGTGTAAGAAAAACAAGACAGACGAGGTGAGCAATTTTCTTACCACTTCCAGTAACAGCTCTCCCCTGAATGGTTTTGGATTTTAGTTGTTTACAGACGTGCTTTACAAATCGATCAGACATGGCCAAGAAATCAGGGTCCAACTCTGATGTGTCCAAGTTTTCCAAGTCTTTAAGCATCTTCCTTTCCTGCACAGGCTGGGGGAATGTAAAGCATTTTCGAGTGGGGAAGTAGTTCCTGATGCAATCTCGTGGTAGGTTGAACTCAAGTATTTTCCTCCCATGACCTGAAATTGAACATTTACAACTTACATAATTAATTTCTTGAAATTTTTTAATCTTGAGGTGTTAATAACATAGCGAGAAATTTTGGTAGAATATTAAACAAATATATAGTCGGTGATGTGTACCTGATTTTGGTGTGAGAGCATGTTCCAGGTACTCATCAGATGTAATGGATTTGCCATCTAGTTCCAACTCTAGAGTGAAATCTCTGATAGCCCATATGAAGTGAGGAAAGAATGCATCAAACTCGGTTCCATCTTCCTCTGCTGTTCCAGATTTAATCTTCACGTGTTCAGAAATCTCTGTCACGAAGCTAAAGAAAAAGAAGAAAGGAGTGAAGGCTCCGATTTTTTTGGTCACATTTAATAGTTTAGTTTGTCAGTCACTTTGGGATCAATTTAAATTTGTGTTATACTGAAAAGAACGTCGTTTTGCAAATTAATTGAATTTTATCCTCTAGCTGCGCCCCCCTGCCCCCACTCAATCCCGGCAGCTAAAATGTTTGTATGAACTTGCCACTTCTATTGTGTAAGTGGAGAGCAATGTTTCCGTTAATTATTTCAAATAGAAGTTCATTCACGCTTAAAACACAATATTTCTTACTGCAAGTCGTGAAGTGCGTCCTGATCTATCTTCCCAATACTGTTGTAGACCAGAGTACTGCTAAGCAGTACAGCCAAGGCAAAGACCCACGTATCGTGATTCTTGTCACCCTGCAAATAATATTGTTCTATGAAAGTAAAATGAAAACAAAAGTAAGCCAGTTCCAGAAAAGTTTCTATTTTGAGAACAATGAAGATGCTATCAGAGGTTCTGCGAAATACAGCACCAACTGAGGAAAATCCAAATAATTTCGGAATATTTTGGAACAAAAGAATTTGTCCTTGTACTAACCTTTTCTACGTCTCCGAGTCCTTCTGTATCCAGTAGAAGAAGACACTGTCCTTTTCTAGATGGGTGAGGTCTGCACCAAGCCCAGATACCCTTAGTTTTAGATTGGACAGTGGATCCTAGGCTAAAACCTGTCAACGCGGTTAAGACATTAATTTATTTCTGGTAAAAAGACAGTACATTTTGAGATGAAACATTTCACACCAAAATTATGAATTTACCGGTGGCGTGCTCACTTCTAAAAGTGCATACCGATATTGAATTGTAATTGATGTAAATGACTTACGAGGTACTCACCGCTTTGACTACCTGCCAACAGGTTCATCAAATATGATTTTCCCGTTCTGTACAGTCCCACGATGGCCACAACAGACACGGGAACTTTGACCTTGGACAATTTGGCCAAGGTCACCTCGTTAATTTGCAGCCCTTTTTCATCAGAGTTCTCAATTAAACAAAGTGGTTCCTCCCATGAATATTCCATGTTGAAAAGTCCTTCTAAAACAGAAAGAAAAGCTGCATCTATTTGTGATGGTGTACTGCACCATGTATGTTTTCTAATTAAAAGCGAAAATTACTGTGTACGTAAATACTAGGTTAAAGCCTCGGCATAACAACTGTGCAGTGTTCCATTATTGTCCGTACACTATTTCACTTTTCATTACCGAATAGTTTGTATTTAATATTTTTCTATGTGTAGTTTTACAAATACCTGAAAATCACTGTCCTGTTTCTGGCACTTGCTTTTGTGTCTTGTCTATCGTCTGTCTCATGGAAATTATACTGCGTATGATACTGCAATGGCAGATATATGTTGGTGTTGAAAAAAAGTCCATAAAACAGGATTTCTAAAATGTAGGAAGTAATGTCTCTTGGCCTCTTGTGTTTTATCCAGTGTTTTTACTTGCATGCGGAAACAACAATGAGGAAGCTTTCTGCACTGACTCAACAACCAGTAGTCACTTGAGGATTATACATTATTTATCGCCTTTAAAACCAACCGAGCAAGCTTAAAATAGACCTACACATACGTATTGGTCTCGATCAATGAAAAACTTCGTTCAACTGATAAAACTGTCACAAACTAGCACGTGTACAACATCATGGATGACAATGGAGAAAATGTAGACAACTGTAAAAACGTTGAGGTCTCTGAATACATTAGGAAAATCAATAGTGGAACACCGCAAGGAACGCCCGAGACTCAACGTCGGTTTAATATCAGGTATCTACATCATACTGATATCATTAACGATGAAAGTGCATCGATTTAGATTGCATGATTAGGACAAAAGTAGACCCCAGATATCTTATCTTTCAAAAAAAAGTGATCAAAAAGTTTTCCTTCAATTTGTCAACTACACAATTTACCAAAAGTACAGCATACATTTGTATTGTTTCAAAAATGTTGAATTGTGAGCTAAGCTGAAAAGTAGGCTGTATACGTTTTTGTCTCCCAGTAAAATATTGTCCGGTTACAAGTAATAACGGATCTAGAGTTTCCTCGTCTATATATATTACGGTTATTTAAGTCCTTTAATTTTCCAATGCGTTCAATATCCACGCTTCAACGGTTCGTGAACGTTTTGTTTAAATTAAATCTAGTTTTAAACATGTTTAATGTCCCATCTTCTGGTTTATTTCAAAGAGTAGTTCAATAATAGCTTAATGTATTTTCAGGAAAAAAGTTCGTGATTTCAGTGACCATGACATCTCAGAGTTACCAATATTTAAAGAACCAATATGTCTATTACAAACAAATGAAGATGGAAAGTTAGAAGCACAAGAATCGGCTCTCCTGCAGTTAAGCAGGCTGGATAAGCCTCTGGTTGTTGTCGGAATAGCCGGACTGTACAGAACTGGAAAGTCGTACCTCATGAACAGATTAGCTGGGAAAGCCAGTGGTATTGAAACTATATGTCAGCTACATTGGCGGATCCAAAAGGGGGGCCAGAGGCGCCCCCCCCCCTCCCCCACGTACAGCCCAAATTTTCATTTTCATGCAGTTTTTGAGCAAAAATATGGGTACAAATTGGAGAGCCCTAAGGTTGGCGCCCCTACCTACGAAAAATCCTGGATCCGCCAGTGAGCTATACATGTACTTAAGAAAAAAGAACCAGAAAAAATACGGTTTATAATCTATTTTTTACTGTAGTACTTGTATGAAATTCATAAAATTAATTAAATATAAAACAACTTTTTGGAAGGTTTTGCGCTTGGATCTACAATACAATCGAAGACAAAAGGAGTTTGGATTTGGGTAATGGAACATCCAGTCTATTCTGAGAATTATTTGGTGCTATTAGATACGGAAGGTCTGGGAGATGCTGAGAAGGTATCCTTTTTTATTTTCAATCATAAATGAGAATTTGAATTTTAAAAGATTATTCGAGGTGTATCTTATGTTTGGCATTATACTTCGACAAAATTAAAGGGTTACATTTAGTGTAAATGCTAACTTCCCAACTGTTGCTATGGCCCTTCATGATGCAAGCAGCTAATGACGTCAAACCATTGGCCCTGGCCTGCTTTCATGCATAGACATGCTGTGCGCATGCATGGTTAATTGTCAGGATTGCGTCAAAATACCACAAACTCATCACTTAGCTACCCGTGTTCAGGTAGCAAATGTTTTCGTTTTATAACTGTCAAAATGCATTTTTACAGGGAAATGAAAACCATGACAATTGGATATTCTCCTTGGCAACGCTACTATCGAGTACTTTGATCTATAATTCTCTCAGTGCCATTGATGAAGATTCCTTGGCCAAGTTGAAGTATCCTTTTAATTTGAATTCATTCTCTTGTTTTTTCTCAATGAACTTTTAAACGTGTCACTGGCCATTTCTGTCATCAATTGCAGGCCAATGGCTTTAATAAAGCTACTTGTACCCTATGTTTTGGACTTGGGGTGATCTACCCATAGATTTCAAAGCCAGGGTGAATTTCTTTGTTATGTACCCATCACGTGTGTGCTTGTGATGATACTCGAAGTAATATCAAACTGGTACTGGTGTTTAGTCAATTTTTTTTCGAAAAATGAAGTTTAAAATACAGTGATTACATTTAACGATTTTTTTCTTTCCTTAACATGATGAAAAGTTTTGTAAGTGTGATTTCAAAACAGATCAAACGTAAGTCGAATGAATCTGAGGAAGAAGCTGACTTCGACCTGATTTCACCTTTATTTATATTCGTTTTGAGAGACTTCAGTCTTGATCTGGAGATTGATGGTGAAGATGTGACCTCAGACGAGTACATGGAATATTGCCTCAAATTAAAAGAAGGTGATAGCGAAGAGGCCAAACGTTATAACAGACCAAGGCTTTGCATTAGAACCTATTTTAAACGGCGAAAATGTTTCACCTTTGACAGACCTGTCAGCAAACGGAAGATGAAATACCTGGATTTGTTCATAGATTCAGGACTCAGTCCAGAGTTTAAGGAAGAGGTTGATAAGTTTGTTGAGTACGTCCATAAAGAGGCATTTGTAAAGCGATTGTACACTGGTGAAACAGTAAACGGCCCCGGTAAGTTGATTACAGATGGACGAGGTTTTTACAGATCAATCATTTCACGACAGGGCATTTACACAGGCAAACAGCGCGTTTTCCTCACCTTAAATAACAGAACACTCAAAATGTAACGCATCCTATTCCAATAAATGTAAAACGACTTTTTTACCATTAAGGGATAAATTGTATGAAATGAGTGTAGTTATTCAAGTTACTGCGTTAAGGATAGCAATTACAGTTGATGAAAATGAGCTGAAGGTTTTCATAGGATAATTATTTCAGAACATTTGAACAAATGCATTTTTATTTTGGTTTATTTTTCACGTTTGCAGTGTTCAGTTCCCTTGTAACCACTTCCTTGGATGCCATCAACAACGGAACTGTTCCGGACACCGAAGGGGCCCTCAAGTCGCTGTCTCTGATAGAGAACCAGAAGGCTGTGGAAGCTGGAATGAAGCTGTACAAAAAGCTGATCCACGAAAAGTTGACTCTGCCCGTATCAAACGACGATCAACTGTCCCAAGTTCATCTTCAGTGTCACCGGGAAGCAGTTAGCTTCTTTTTACAAAAAGCAATATTGGATGAGGGAGACCTTAAACTTCAAGAACTTAATGTGAGCTCAGAAATCAGATATTTTTGACCAAAACGTCCTGAATTTAACACAATTGCACAAACGAGATGAGCTAAATTATCTTAAAGTGGAAGTAAATGTTTTTTGCCTTTTTCACTGGCCTCATGCTATTTATACTGTCAGTACACGGAATTCGTATCAGAGGTTTAGCAATAGCGCATCAAAAGCACAGCGTGAAATTCTTTTGTTCTCTCCTTTGTTCTCTTCGTTTCCAAAATGATACGATTTCTGTGTACTGTTTCGACGGAGATCTTGAGTTGACTTCTCAGCGGCCATGACAGTTTCTAGCTCCAGAATCCCACCGCTCCCCCAACTCGAAAATGTATATCGGGTAATTTCAGACACTATGTGGAAAAGGTAGACCATTCAACATGAACCTTCTGAAACAAAATGATCGTGAGCGTATGCTCTTCATTTCAGAAATTGATAGAAACGTCCTTGGAGGAACTAAAAGAAGAAGACACAGAGGCATCCATACAAAAATGCAAGACTACACTTGAGCAGCTGGAAAGTTCCTTAATTCAGAAACTTAATAACGGCGCCTACGCCACGGAAGGAGGTTACACAAGTTATTGCGAAGATTTGCAAAAAGTTCTTAATCTCTATGATAAGAGAACAGATCTAGGAAAACAGGTAAGCGATTGTTGTACTTTATAAACTTTATCCATTAACCAGGTAAAATACAAGCCAAGTGTTATTAAATGATAAATATTTATGTCTACTTAACTATTGAAAATAGGCTGACTTTATAAATCAACCAATGAAAAGTTCATTTTACTATCCCACTTATCTAAAACAAACAAAAAGCCCAACCATTTTAGTCACATACAAAAATATTACCTCCATGCAAAAAATCGTCCCGATTATCACATGACAGAAAAGTATATTACATTGTGAATTAAACTTAGATCTGAGTTTTTTTACTATCCCACTGATCTGAAAGTAGTACAGTCCATTACGCCCATAAAATTTGATTTTTTACATGACAGAAAGATATATGTCTTCTTGGGTATCGAAACCAGAAGATAGATGAAAGTGAAAGAGTCATGGCAATTGACAAAATTGCCAGTGAAAAGGAACGAAGAGCTGCAGGTAAATGTACAATGTACAATCACGGAACCTTTCATTTGAATTTCGCCGAAATTTTGGTCAAAATTAAAACACAAATTATATACTTTTGTAGAGGAACAGCGGAAGGCGTTACAAGCTGAACGAGAAAAACAATTAGCTGAAAGAGAAAGAGAAACAATTCAAAGAATGGCGCAAGAGAAAGAAACTCAGTTACAACAAACAAAGTTGGAAGTTGAAAGAAAAAATGCCAAACAGTTACAAGATATGAAGCAACACTATGAATCAATTCTACAGCAAAAATTGAACGAGCAGGAACGACTACTAAGAGAAGGTCACGGGCAGCAAGCATCAGCCCTAAGAAATGAAATAAATAGACTAAAGAGAACATGATACTTGCAAAAACTTATTCAGTGTCTTTTGTTTTAAACGTAAACGAATCCATCCAGTACATAAAATATCTTCAACACCTTAACACGGTACCTTATTGAAGCTCCAAATCATACCCTTTTGTACACAATTGATACGATTTTAGTGTATTGATCACCTGTTACAGATATTTTTAGAAATAAAAGTATTAACATCAAAAACAATTAATGACATTATTTTCAGTAATATGACCATGTTCACAGCTTTTTGACATAGATCTCATCATTTTAGACTCGTTACGAAAAACACTGAACACGATGCTACATATTCCATTTGGAAATAACATTGGTAGTAATATGCCAAATTAGGCGAATTGGCTGGAAGATTTTAATTCATTTTTAAAGTACACCATAAACTCCATGTGTGCATTCTAGTAGCTGCCCTCTCAGGGGTGTGATACGCCAAGTAACATGGACTAGTTGGCGTTTTTACTCAGTGTTGTATAGATTCGGATCTACTGATGTTATTTCCTTTGTATCTCATCCACTTCAATTCTCGAGTTCAACATCATATTGTCTAAAAATGAGAAAGAAAATGGCAATATTTCCCCCACAGGGCAACATTGAGTTAACACGCCAACTTATCCGTGTTACTTAGCGTATCACATCCCTGTCTCTTGGCTATTTGTGGGAAAAATGCTGCATTGTAAGGGCTCATAAAAGCCAGAGATATAAATTATTTTAACGCAAACGATACCAATAATGCCATTGTACATCACTCGAAATAGATATTTTCCTATTTGCAGCATAAAATATGTGTACTTCACAATTAATGTTTATTTCGTTTACTCATGCAGGGAAAATGCATTTGGATAGAGTTATGAATTGCTCAGTACACATGTATTTCTGGCACACAGTCATATGTTATTTTCCACAACGAGGAAGCTTTTGTAATAGAATACATTATTGAATCATTTCCAAAATCAATAATAAAACAAAACCACGATGTCTTTTTATAAGGAAAGATTTGTACGCCAGATAAGAATATTACAGAACAATATACTGTCAAAGTACATAATGTTAATTTCCTGTGATTCAAGGTGGGGATATTTGATACTTGTGTGATAATCTAATAAAGTAACAAGTATTAATAATATAGTTTGGTTAATGCTTCCCGCCATGGCGCCAACTAAAGGGCGTCCGGAAATGACATGATACACACAGTGCATGCGTAACATCATTTACTAGCCACATAAAACAAAGCACACATGGGCAGCACATCCAGAAGGAATTCAGTAGTCAGAGGGATCACATCAATGTACATCTATTTCTAGTGTCTCAGGTAAATACATATCATTTAGTATCAATTCATTAACGAATAGCACAGTAATGCAAGTAATTCAGCAATTAAAAGGGTATTTATCAACCACAAAACAGTGGCATCAGTAACATACATGTATTTAATTATTCTGCAGAACAACTGTCTACTATAACATTATTATCTTTACACTGTTATAGGGTTTTACTCCTAGATCTATATTTTATAATGAGCTAAATGACAATAAATATGCATTTATATCTTCACATCACTGCTTGCTAGTCCTCTTTGTCCTAGTGCATTAATACCCATATTCAATCGTCGCGAATCATACACACGCCGGATCGACGTCTGACATTTTCACGTGTTTAATGTGTACAGTTGGTAGAAACATAAATCTCACATTTTCTGAGAAAAGAGAGAACTAGTCTTCCTATCTACTCATGAGACAAAATGTACCTTATAAATCGCCTGTTATGATATTGCAGTTGTGTGCTGGAGCCTTGTAAGAAAGCCGTGCAGAAAATAAAGACAATATCCTACTTAAAACTGAAACAAGAAAGTCCTTGGATTGGTGGCCCACATCCGAGTACTCTGATAGATCACTAAAACCTCACGTAGCTCAAGAATGTAAAATTTGACCTTGACCTAGATATTGACCTTGACCTCAACATCAATAATGAAGACAAAATATGCAAAAAAATGTTGTATACTGTCACATCTAACTTGAACTGATGATCTTGTTATCAAACTTGACCCGGGTGTTGCCCTGATCTACCAACATGCTAAATTTGACCTTGCATTGGATTCAAGAGTTAGAGCCTGAACGGTTGGACAGACAGACAGACAGACAGACAGACAGACAGACAGACAGACAGACAGAACTAAAAACGTTATACGCGCATACGTGTGATGTAATAAGACACACGCTGTAAATAAAGTACGGTTGATGATTTTAGAGGATGAACTTTTTCCTTTTTTTTCCATTTTTTTTCTCAGTTATTGTTCTCAAAAACAATTTCAGGATCTTTTAAAGGCTGACAACTACCGTTTCTCTAATGAGGGAAAGAAAGCCAGCCTGTAGGTTCACATTTCCATTCTAAGCGATTATTGTACAAGATACCGAAGTAAAATGACATAATGTTTGACCCACCAATCTACATATAGATTGAATACACTGTCACTTGCAATCCATGATGAACAAGCCGTAGGCACTATTTCTTGACATGAGATATTCGTTCAGCTTATTAACCTATGAATTTATGTACCAACTTCTGAAACGTCAAACTTTTGAAGACTAAGAACTGTGACACTGCGAGTTGCTATTAATAGGGTTTGCGAGTTTATACTAGCTTCTCCCGGCTTTCGCGGACTATTGCGGGAAACTCCATCACGCTA
>JBCAUI010088213.1:0-19420 GCA_038406195.1 Haplosyllis anthogorgicola | reverse complement strand
ACCAATATACATTCACGTAACAGAACTCGGCTATCGCCAAAGGAACCCGGCCACCTACCGGTAGGCCGGGTTAAAAAGACAAAAACGTATGGAACGTAGCTAATTGTCGTTTGTGCGTAACAAGAATCATTGTGCAGTTTTCTTATGAATTGAAGGCACAATGTGAAATTCGTTTGTTCATAAAACTAAACACAAACCAGGAGCTGGTTGATTTGAAATTATTATTCCAGCACACTTGTTATTGTGATTTAATAAAATGCCGTGTTGACTGGTCTCACTATTTAAACGAACCAATTTGGTTTTCATTGAGAAGCTGTCAACAAGTGTTGTGTTCTGATATATCAAATTAATGCCTCAAATTACTCGCAATCAGCTCCGAAAATAAACATACAAGGGAACGTTTCTTGGTCACTATGTGTTGTGTTCGCGTTATTTTAACGTTCATAATAGACCTGTTTGCCCCTCAATTTGTTCCGTTCTGTAAATGTACCGTCCCATGTCCGTCCAGGGCATCTCCTGTTGTCTTGATCCGCCAGTTAAATACCTTAATACGTGTCTTAATTGTCAGTCGTCTTGTAACTTTCACAGAGTAAAGATCTCATCTATATGTAATCTGCAGTCAGAGTATTTTTTATTTGCGGAAAATCATATCACTATGTAAGGCTGTATTATGTTATTTACTTTCATTGATGCAGGCCTTCACCTTAACGTCCGTCTTTTCGCCAAAACGGACAAAATTTCAAAATAATGGACTATTTTCAAGAAATGCTTCAAGAAATTTCCAAAAAGACAGGCAAATATTATGAATTTTACAATTAGACCTTTAGTGTGTGCCTGACGTAAACGAGTAATTGATAGACGACATTGAAATTTTGTCCGTCAACTTGGCGGACACAAAATTTCGTAAAGGGCGAGGCCTGTTGATGGCGATTGGACACACAGTACGGTGAACGTTGGTGAATTGGGAAAAGTCCGTGGATGACAATGTGAACGCCCAAGAGCATGTTCGCCCAAGACGAGTTTTACTGTAATGAGAAAAATGATTGCTGAAATTTCAAGAAAACTACATATCGTTCTTTCCACCAGCAAATTCCTTTTCCAAAAGATTATGATAGCACCTGGTAACGCTTTTTGTACCAAAACATTTACAGCGTGAACTGATATATTTTATCCGAAGTAAATTAATTTCCTGCTTGTAAATAAAAGTCCAAACAGATCGTACCTGTCGCTCGAAAAATTACTTTACAAAAACCTCAATTTTATTTTCCAAAACGCATATTTCTAGTGCATAATGTATCAGATATAATGTTATGTAATAATTTTAAATAAAATATTTGCATTATGGAGGTTGTAGTATACATAATTATTGTAGGTTGTAGGGCACATCATAGTGCAAGTTGTGGCACTGACACAAAGAAATTTTTAGTCGCACAAATTCCTCTCTGCAATGTGCAAAAGTATACTGTTGTTAACAGTGCAAAGTCCACAGAAAAGGAACTATATAAATGACTGTTTTTTCCTTCGGTTCAGTCCAGTCAGACCGTAATGAGTACTAATGACAGATCAACAGGCAATGTCACTTATTACTGAGTGACTTTAAGTTACTCCTCATCCAAATCTAATTCGTTTTGAGGTCTTTAGATTGCCGAAGAGAAAAACAATTATTTCCGATGAAGTCATCACATACAGTCGAATCTGTTTTGAACGACACCTGTTTTGAGCGACATCTTGTCTTTTACGACACTTTTTTCATAGAAGTAACATGGTTTAAACCAGTTTAAATGCCCCTGCTTTGAGCGACATCCTGGCTTTTACGACACTTTTGGATTGGAAAAGTTTGGTGTCGCTCAAAACAGGTTCTACTGTATTTGTACTTGTTGGTATATACATGTAAAAAATGTTTATGTCTTTCTTTTTTACTCTTTTTCGCATGCCGTATATTTTAGAGATCATGTTTATAAATCACATGAAATCATATCGGTCCGTTTACATTCAAATATTTTATTTAACATTTTGCACAATCTTACCTTTTCTAGCACCTCTATACTCTCAGACACACAACACACAGTGGCGACGGCTCGTAACGCTGTAGCGTGCGCATCTTCTAACTTATTTTCCTCGCAAACACTGAACAACTCCTCTATACCACCCTCCTAGAAAAAAATAGTGATCTATGTAAATATGGATGATAACAATTGAAATTTTAAAGTTCGGAGTATACACAAGCAGAATGTCCAACTGAGTCATTACAAAGAAATTTGATTGGGGCGAAACACTTGGCAAAACCACCGGGAAATATCATTTCATTGGTTTTTGTACTCCTAATTGGTGGAATTCAATATACCATCTATGTCCTTCATTCCATGCGGATCAGTTTTCTTTTAGGTGTTGCAGAAAGGGTCGTTGGCAACTTTCGAAAATGTTACGAACAAGAAAGAACCTAAAATATTTTTGGAGATTTTATAATTTCAATTATTAGACATTTCTTATAATTACCCTGGCTATGAGGTAGCACATATGTTCTCCGTCTAGTCCAAGAGTGATGAGATTATTGATCGTTCCCTTAATGTTGTACAAACTCTCGTTATCCGACAAACTGCTCACCAACTTCTGTAATGTAAAATTATCATTCAAACTGTGTCATTTATTATAGAAAACAAATTCTAAAAAATGTGAGCAAAAAGTATGGAAACATAACAACAATCCGCATCATTATTACAGTGGAAATCGTCAGTACAGTACAAAGTGTGTGTGTAAAAAAAGGTGATTTTATGGCTAAAATTATTATTATGTGCTGAGCTGCAGTACATTGGTTTTCTGAGCGTGTGAAGAGTTAAATGACTGCAAAAACGGAAATGGACCAGACGAATGTGATTGAAACGGCCGAAAAAGGTCAATGAAGAAACAGAATATCTTTAACTTACTCTGACTAGTAATCCAAGTGTTATATCAATAAGCGAACTGAAAGTTTTCCCGAGGGCTGTAAGGAGCTCAATAACAGGTAACTTGGTCGGTTTGTGACCATTGATCTTTAACTCTCTGAAAACAAAAACCGCAACACAACGGCATTAACCACAAAACCACAGAGGTACTTTCTCCAAATGTCAAATTCAATACAGCATGCGTGGTGTAGTATTTCTGCTGTACCACCGTAGTATTTTATTTTAAAAAGCGTTTACTCACGTTTCAACGTGTTGAGCCAACTTGGCACATTCTTCCATAATTTTCTTTGACAACTACAAAAAAGTCACATTACACTCACTGAACATCATGATTTTGTAAGAAATACACAGGCAAAAGTTATCCGCTTATTTATCTACTTATAGCATCTATTACATTAGTGAATCTTACCTCAGTAAACTGGTTATTAGGATTGGCTAAAGCTGTATTGCATTCATGAAGCAGTGAACGAATCTGACAAGTAATTCTTAAACTGCCTGTTTTAACTTGTTTCCAGCGTTCCTTCTCTAGTTTCCTGCATTTGAAACGAATAAAATAGACTGATATTTGGACTAAAGAAAATACGTGGATAAAATTCTTTTTAGACAAAGCTAGTAGAGAGTACGCAAATAACTGAGATATGTACAGGGTTGCAGCTGCAAACCAATGACACGCCATCTACCGGAAAACCGTGAAACTAACCTTGCGTTGTACTTACCTGAATAACTTGGCGAACTCTGTGCTGATAATTTGAGCTCTGGCTTTGATCAGGTCTATGTGATCTAGAAAAGATTCGAATTCTTAACTTAAAAATATCTTAAAAGTAACAGCTTAATACTTTTAGTAAAAAAAATTCCGAAAGAGTTACCCATTCACGTTTACTGACCTTTAGCAAACATTGCAGGTTTTGCTTGTTTATTTGCCTGCCTAATCCAGGATATTTGCCAAATTTGGCAGGCTTTTGTATCGTCTGGTTACTTAAAAACCGAATAATAGTAGCCTTAACGTGAGCCTTTCTTTGGTAAATTAGAATAAACGTTCTGCCACAGGTGACAAATTTACCAGATCGTCAGGAAAAATAAGTAAGAAAAAGCTATTATTTCCATACAGTTTTCGAAGAAGTGAACTTACCTTTAGTGGTTTTTGATGTGGTGAATACTACGTCGGTTGTATCTTTACTTAGTGATTTACCCTGCAAGACGCACATGCATTCTGTGTCTGTCATGCATCGTAAATCCTGCAACCATTGTCCGACCGAGTCCACATCAGTAAGATGCATGCTGAATAAAATTGTGAAACTAATTATGAATGTACTCATTTGTTGATAATTCTTTGCCAATTAATCATTTTGACTTTGTATGTGTCTTTCTCGATGTTTCGATTTATTTATTCATTTTATTTATATATTTTTCGTATTTCATTTCTGCTAAACTTACGTGTTGACGGAGTCAACCAGCCACTCATACAGAGCACTGCTGTCTGTCATGGCTCTTCTTCACTCATAACTTCTTATCTCCAACAAATTACGTGAAGTTCTAAAAGAACAAAAATGAATTTCTGTTTAATGTACAACAGTGAAGCCATGACTGCAATGAAACACTTGCAGACGAAGAAATGTCACTCACTTCGAGAACAATAAAATTCACACTCTTATTTTGGTGTCAAAAGCACAGCATCAATTTTTGTTGTCTTCAAACGGACAAAAAAGCACAAAACTGTCCTTGTGAGTTGGTTCGTCCGTTTCCCTGCAGATAATGAAGGAAATGTGTTTTTATGGGTCCCATGCAGCAAAAAATGTGCATCGATATTTGTAAAGAAAGCACAAAGAACCACAATATCACTGACTACGTCGAAACATTTCACATCAATGTTTAAGGTAAAATAATTGTTAACGTCGGTACAGGTGTAGTTTGCTCAAAATTCTATTAAATCTCTTTTCACGGTCACATTTAATATGACCATAAACCACAAAATATTCACAACAAAGAGCTTCTTTTCAGATCCCAGTTTTTAACAAAGGCATCTCAGGTATCTGAGCTATTTGTCCGTCCATCCCACTGTTACAGAATAAAGCCCCTCACTGTGTGCTGCATCAACGTCAACGTTAAGGAAATATGATAAAAAAAGAACCCTAATTAGCTGTATAAGGTAAACACCCGATTCCTGACCATTAAATTGAACTTGTTAGGTTCCTCGTTCGGAAAGATAAATTATAATGAAAGAATTTGCAAAGGAACGATACTTTATAATGCTTGTTTGAATAGGCAAAACATTGGTCAAAATATCATTTATCATTTTCTCAATAGTCACATTTTAGACTTGTATCCTATCTTACTTTAACCTATTTTATCCTGTTTTAGGTGCTGTCCCCAGATTAATTGGTTTCAGGAACTTAAAATTCATCAATATTAATTTCATTTTCTGTATGATATATACAAATAGATTTTCAAGACGTTTTGAATTCCCCTCTTGCTTTACAAAGTACACTTGTATGTAAGTACCCTCCTTATCTTGTTAAAATACAATTTATCAACACCTGTCAAAATTCTATTGTAAATAACAAACCCATTATGAACAACTTTCAGTCGAATAACCTTTTATATAATGTAACAATTCACAATAAATCAATGCAAGAAGTACCACCATCCAAGGTTTTCACGATACATGTATACTTGAACACTAGAGCTTGAATTTGCACTAAATTCTTTTACGTTTAAGTTGTTGCATTTCAGAAAGTTTTCAGTATACATCTATACGTTGAACATACTTGATTCACCCTGCTAGTTACCTGCCAATTTACGAACCAGATAGTATCAACCTTTTTAAAGTCCAATATTTCTTATTTTATCTATGGTTTAAATAGAAGTATATCACATCTATCGAAATACCAACTTAAAATTCTGGCACTGGCCATTCATTGATGTACATTAATATTCATAAGGAATCTGTGAACAAAAGTTCTGTCCCTGACCCCACTTACTGAGACACCTGTACAAATGCAAAATATTGTTCGAGGGGAAATTAACCCTTAACAGTGTTACTTGTACATTTATAAGATTCAACCCCGCAAGGTTCATCAGTGTCTCCTTCATTTTACGCTTACTATGCATATTATTTTACAAAATGTTAAATATTGGCCCCATTAAAACTTGAGCTAGTGATATTCACACTTTTTCATGTCACGTTATTATGTGTATGACATTTTACTCTATTATGTAAATACCTGCAGCACCATAACAATATTCTGAAAAACATGATAAATTGGACAAATGGGAAAACAAATGCATGACCCGCATCTCACGGTACGTATTTTAGGTGACAGAATAACTCAAAATTAGCTCGATTTTATTTTTAAAGGGAAATATGAGTTTAGTATCTGTAAAGCGCCCTTGTCATAACTTACCACATATATAACATTACATATTCCAAATCAGTACAATAGCATACTTAATCATTCTGCTAATATTTTACAATACTTTCTTATTCCGAACGTTTTCTCAAACTGAAATCAATTTAGACCTTTCGACCTGACTTAAAGTTGGCATGAGGTCTGAATACGAAACAATATTTACTTTAGGAAATTACTCTTTTCTAAAGAGGGTCTTAACACTTTATTGAAAAATACACAAAGCAAATTGAAGGTTAAGGATAACGTTAAACTGCTAAGTCAACTTTAATTTTCTTCTCATTTTCCCTTAAGGGGGATCCTTACTTTGGAATCTCTGGCAATTAAAATGTGTTGACTTTCCAGTTAAAACCCCAAGCGCTTTGTTTAAGAACCATGTTTATGTACTCCTAAGAAGCCATCTACCTTGGAGGTACACCATTAAAAGTTCAAGATCAGACCACGATAAATCTTATTGCCACACCTCTGCATTAGGTTTGTGCAATGCAGAGCCTTAGGAACCTTCTTTAAGAGGAGCACTTACTTAAACCAGCATACTGGTTCATCTCATCTCATCAATACTATCTGATCATCCTGGGATACAGAAGCTATAATTAACATTGATACCCAAAACTCAGCGATAGGTATCATTAAAACTCCATAATTTTCAATAAATACCATTCAGGTACATTTAACATTGGTGGAGACCCTCTTCTGAAATCACTAATGCTTCATACATGTTAATAGAATTAGAATTGAAATACTCTGCCGGCCTTCAGAACACCTTTATTATTGTTGATATTTATGAGACTAGAATTGACGTGTTGAAAACTAAATATGAATACCGTATCCAGTTACATCTGCGATCATATGTACGGAGTAAATCTACCGTGTATTGAAGTAGAGTGACCGCACATAATGTCGCCACCACCTTATGTCAACAAATCACAACACATCATGTCAAATACAATAGTTTCACCATCAAACCATCATCAATGTTATTCTAGGTGTCATCCCCATGAAAACAACGCAGGAAAGTCATACCCTTCAGGGTATTCGTTTCTGACACTTCAATTGGGATCAACGCATTAAAAAGTTAACAGTTGCAAAGGTACTTGGCTGTTTCTATGATACAGGTTTAATTGATCTTTTCCGTTATTTTTTTCTACAACAAAGGCCACACATTCTCTTCCGCTCGAAATCTTCCTAAAGTATTGATACTTTCGCAAACACTTGATCTTTAGCTTGACTGTTGTTATCTGTGTGACAATACGGCCGTAGGATAAAAATAAGATCTACAGGAACGTATTTGGCCATTGAAGATTACACTGAATTCACTTTACAGTAAATGCTAAAATTCAGTCTTCAATATTGTCGAAGTACTAGTACAGATAATACAAACTTCAACTTTTTGAATTTCATATTGCTGACCTGTGACTATGTTAAATTAACCAAATAAATACAGCACAATGAATTTATACAGTCCAAAAACACCAGGAGCCAATTACCAGTTGACATTTTTAATTATGTGTATTCAGTACCCTTGTCTTTAACTAATTTGGCATGAGCAGGACTTAGCACAACTTATTTCTGTGCTCTTCTTTGAATTTAATATTTTTTTTATTGGAGTAAAACAACGAATTGAGGTTCAAAGGAAATGCATGGCTAATACAATTTTCACCATTCCTTGATGTGCGAGTAGTACTATTATCAGATTCCTTGTGGTTTATGGTTTTGGTCAATGATATCTCGTTCCTTCCCGCAGTGATCAATTAATTTCGTGGCCTGTGCAAAATTTGATCCTTCGTCACCGAACAATATGTAATGATTTCGTTGTATGTACTGAACAACACAACATTTCTGGTAGATACAAACTTTGTTTAAGTCTAAAGATTTTTTTTATAGCAAATAACTGAAAATTTTTCTTCTTTAAAACTCTGAAAATGGATAGTTCTAGCCCATTACCACATAGATACCAAATATCTATGTGATACCCTCATGAGAAAACTCTGAGAAATCAGGGATTTGATACATTCCCCACAAATCTTCTCAATACCTACATCACAGTTCTCATAAGAAGTCAAAAGCCTGACTTTACAAGCAAGGTGAACTATTATAATATTGTATTACACCCCAATTGAAGTAACAATCCCATATTTGTAATGAAAAGGAGGCTCAAGTCAACATGGGGTGAGGTTTCAACAATTCTAAGGCCACACATTTCCCATCTAAATCAAGGGATTTTCTGCTTGCAAGAAGTTGACTTTTCTCCGTAGGAAACTTATTATACATGTATTTGCACCGTACACTTTTGTAACTTGTATCAATATGACTGCAGTCCATACAAAGCATGAAAGAAAATTCGCACGAAAATTACTCTTACGAACCTCTATGCCAGATAACCACTTTCCTTTTTATAACCAAACATATTGTTCAAGTTATTGCTGTGAACATTTGTACTTTTTTATGTATTAAGTTTGATTACCAGATATCACGAACGCAGGTAAACGTTGTTAGTATCTGAAGATTTTTTTCTATATATAAGTGATCACATAGACTGACTTTAAGGCATTAAACACAATTTAAGACGATTATCTCTGACACTAATCGTCTAATTTTCAAAAATAAACGAATTTTCGCTTCATGATAGAGTTGCATTTTGAAAGTGACACGATAAATACACTCTCCAAAATATATAAACATCGATTTATATTTTTAAACATTATTTTAATGGCACTAATAGTAAATTGAAGTAATATATTTTGTTAGAATATATATTGGCACATCACTGTGACAGCACAGTGGGCTTCATACGCTTGACCTATTGGTCTTTACGTCCAAAGGTCCTCCTTGAAAATGAACATAACCTTTATGAGAGTGAAGTTTCCCATAAAACAGTAGTAAACTAATAATAATGTAGAACTTTAAAATTGACCTTATGTTGATGAAGATTTCTTCAATTTGACAGTTTGTCCTGAAGAAAATTAAGTTCCATTGAAGGGACTTCGGACGTTAATCCAAATGCCCGCAAGACAACTAATCCCCCTTGTCAGACTCAAGTCTTTCCACCATTTAAAGTAGAAAATAGAAGCATCAATTTGTAAACCAACAGATGGTTAAGTGCTATCGTATTCAGATTTATAGCCTTAAGATACTGTGTTATTTACTCACATGGTCAGGTACAACAAAATTGAACTCGCATATCCAAGTACATAATGCCATCTTAATAAAGAGTAAGGTACAGTAGTCTTTTATTTTTGGAGATTCAAAAATGTATACAAATGTACCTTTCATGCATTGTATTTTTACATGTCATGGTATTTCTTGCATTCTTTCACAAGTCCAGCAACATCATTTTCATTTTTACTACTGTACACCAAATAGTTTGATGTTACATTTTCCTGCAATATTTTCGGCAATATTTAAGTATAATTTTCTTACCTCAGACAACTGTACGTTTTTCCAATCTTATGATATCGAAAACAATCATTAAAATCCTCGTGAGTGCGAGTTTTATGCCGTTAGTGATTGCATCAATCCTCCTGTTTTGTTAACCTTGTTTGCAGCAAGTGTTAACCTTGTTTGCAGCAAGTGTTATTCGTACCATGAAATTTAGCGGAAACTTTCCTCTAAATATATTCAAATTTCAAACAGTGCCCTTTCTTGTTTCCTGAAGAGACACTTGTCTGCTCTTCCGTTTAAAATGTTATCTATGTAACCTCCAAAATAAGGTACGATGCCCCTATTTAGGCAGCACAACAATGAAATGATTTTACACACTCTTTTAGCTCCTTGGTCTTGATATGACAAGTGCCAAGGACTCTATGCGCGTCTGACATTTCTTTTCACAAAAGGGTAAATGTTTACTTGTTTCAAAAGAGAAAACAAGAACGCCCTATGGAGATGTAGCCTCGTGCCTACAACAGCCACCTCTAAGTGTGAAACAGACAACCACTGACCTCTTTTACAAATTTTGATTCCATTTCATATCACATTTTAAGTAGACGAAAATAAAGCGATAGCAGAGTTACACGCACGTACACACACACACACACACACACACACACACACACACACTTTGGCAAACTTTTTCATGTGAAATACAATTTTTCAGTTAGTATCTTGCCAAAAATGAGAACAATTTGAACAAATGTTTCTTGTTTCCGTATAATACTCTTATTGGACTTAATGCTGGTCTCGCATGCTTCTAACATCGGTAACGAACTCATATTTGATTTTAAAAGTTGAGGAAGTGCGTTAATGGATACAAGAAGGCATGTAAATATGGAAAATTTATGGTTTTTAAAAACGTCAAACGAATTTTATGACATACCCGATATGGATAAAAACAGGCAGCATATAGAGAACGGTTGGAATTGTTGCATGTAACTAAATTTATTCTGTCTTTCGTTTTCAAAATATTTTCAACATTTAAAATTTTAAATTATGTTCAATCGAGCGAATGTAAGAATAATACTAGTATTTTGCAACATGTGAGTATCAAACTGAAGTATTTAAGAAGCTTACATTTATCTTTTCCAAATGTTCATTATCAACCTGTCAATAAAGTGATTATACATTTAAGGAAAATAATTTCTAAAATAGTATAGTTGAGCAAACACCTTTGACATCCAAAGCATCAGGTGTCATTACAACAAAACTAACATGTCACGAGAAAAATATCACCCCGTATGCCTGAGTGAGAAAATGCAATCCCCAATCAGTGACCTCGACAATTTTCTGAATTCGTAATACTTGGCCAGAGGACAGGGATGTACAATTACATTATCTGAGTTTTCATCTGAGGAGCAAATTGGCTAAAATTGCTACTGTGGGCTCAAGTTGCAAATTTTCCGTCTTTACTAATGCTGTATCATTCGTACATGGTAGATGAGTATCTGTGCATGCCACTGGTAATTTCAAACGTAACTGACTGGTAACAAAGATTTCGCAAACCTGTTCTTGTGCGGACTGGCTTGATAACGATATTCTGTTACCTGGCTGTAATTTTCCAATTTTATAGCAAAAATTTTACCTCTCGCATAAAATTTATGGACCCCATTTGTTCATTAACACAATCAAATTGTTTGTTATTTAAATCTATTGCTTCTTTTAGCGAAAAGATATTAGTTCTGTTTGTCAACAATGAAATGATCACTGACTCACAATAACTTCTAGCTGCAGAGGATGAGATGCTTCTTCATTCTGAGAACAATAGGTGCCTTTGTTTAAGTAAAAGACACAGCGTGAAATTCTATTGTCATAAAGTGAAATAAATTTCAGAAGCTGATCATCCCATTGTGTGACGAATGGCACATGAGATACAAATACAAAATATCCTGTCATTAAAAATGAAAAATGTCATTAAATAAACAAATTCATCTACCACCCTGTGGTAAAAAGCAAAACAAATATTACCATGTCCTTGTTTACTTGTAGTTTATTCTTTGATCATGTTTGGAATTTAATAAGCCCATAAAAGCTCATCAAAGAAGCCATAATGTACAACAAGTTCCGCTTTACACAACTCAAAGCAAACATGGACAAATAAGAACCACTCCATGTGTTCAAATAAAATATGCAAAGCAAGTTTGTTTACAAAAATGTGACAAAAGAGTTAAACAGTAATAAACTACCTACGTATCAACTATTTTCAGCTGTCATGGACTTTTTCCTCATATGGAAAATTTCAACTTCGTCAAGGTAAAACTACATCCAAAACGTTCTAATTATTCCCATTATACTCTTGTGTCCAAAGTTTACCGCTGGTAGCAATTACTTCATCTTAAATCAAGTTAATTTGTGAATCTAACTAAAGTAAACATAGCTGGTAAAATATGTGAATTCTCTTACCTTACAGGTGTATCGAGTCGTGTTACAAATATACTTGTAAGTCAATAATCAAAGTTACATATCCAGTTCGTTTTACATTTGGTCTCTTATTGTCATGCACGTAAAATTCAATACACCTCGACTTAATCCCGAGAGATCAAGTTTTATCTTATCTTTATATATTTAGCAACCATCTGGTGCAAATATTACAACCATGTACAGTCCAACTCCACTTGGTCTTTGTCCGACATACATTATGCAACAGATTTTTCTACTTTAATGACTCGTGTGAACATTGACAAAGTACAGCTAATGCGCGAATATGGCAACTTGACAAAACTTCAAAGTATGGGAATATTCCTAAATTTATGTTATTTCATGTGAGGGTATCAAATAAATGACTTCTCCTGAGAAAAAATCATAAAGTGGTCTTATTTGTGGTTTGGATTCATTACAAAGCTAGTTACAACCACTGGAGCAGCAGCTGCAACAACAACAACTGCAACGCCAATTATAGTTACATGATGAATGAAAGTACAATTTCCTTCCTGAACAATGCTTAAATTAAAAAAGCAAAAAAATATGCAAAGACTATTTTCAAAAGCATACTGTATCAGCATGTCATTGTTCACATACCGTAAATTAAATTTATCTACATCTTTTGAAATTTGTATTCGATTTATCTACTAGTTAAGATATTTTACGTGGAGATGTTGCTGATAAAATGCTGTGGAATATTGATGACAATAGATTTTAAAAAATTATATATTAAGGATCTTAAATGGATTCAGATCCAATTTTGAAATGTAAAGATACTATTGTTTTAATATTTTGAACTGATTTAAGCTAATGAGATCTATGATTTGCATTGACGTTGGTGGATCTTAACTTATCACTAATTCTGTAAATAGATTTGAAGTGCTGAGGTCATTAAGCATTTGATAGCATTTATATTCCTTACGTTTTACAAGTGATAAGAGAAAATGTAAATACGAATTCAAATGCCTCATTTTAAGTGTTTCCTTATTGCTGAATAATGAACACGCAGAACTAAAGTACTTGTAACTTTTGAGGGCTCCAAGGTTCAACCTCACCACAATGTGTGGAATATTTGAAACCCATTTTCTTTCATTTGCTCAAAAGCATTAAGTTTAAAACTTGTCTGAAAGTTTTGCTGTCTGTCCGTAATCTTTCATTTATCTAAAGAGTTGGAAAGGAAAATGGTATTTCTAAATAATTTCACATATTTAATATTCTCTCACTTTTCGTACTGCATACAATTCAAATCAACATTGTGAACAGAAATTTAGCCCCAACAAAACTAGATCAGTATAATATCATACTCACATGAAATATTTTTGGCAAAATTTCCTTTGACGTTGATATCGTGAAACTGTTATCCGTGTGAATCTTTGCGAACAGAGAGAGTTCTGAACAGCACCCTTCCTTTAACTGTTATGTACGGTTTATTTGCGCCCACTGAGTGTGCCCTGTAGTTTTCGTTTTCAAACTTCACCGTGACCGTTAGTTATTAAGTAAAAGATTAATCCGTACATGTAAGCTCGTTTAACTCCTTTAAAGGGATGTAATTAGCAGCAGATCAAAGTGCATTAGAGAAACCTTCTTGTACGGAAAACGTTTAAACATTTGTGTGAATGGTCTCCAAGTCCTAACTCTAATGATGAACCTACTACAAGTGTGTGTTCAATTCCACCGACTACATAGTCGAATTTCATGCTTGGAGGATCCTGAAATGCATGCGTAAAAGCACACACTATATCACATAAAGTGCATGTTTGGTGTTGCATTAATAATGTGTACAGGTTGATATTTCCCATGCGGCCCTTATGGAGAGGTAATATTGTTATCCCGAGGTAATGAGTGTGATTTCCGTGCCAATTCACTGTGCACTAGAGCACTCAATGGGGGAACTAACTATTATTACAGGTACTTATAAACAATAGGGACTGCATAACATACTTCTGTTCAGTTACATTCCCTCCCCATCTATTCACCTTGCTTGTTCAAATAATGTACACTTTTCCATAGACTAATTACGTGTAATAGGTAATTATCCCAATTAAGTACAGTAGTGCTAGACGGTGATTTCAATTGCAATATGTGGAGGTCTCACTATTTACAAATTCCGTTGAACAGGTAACAATACAAACTGATGTATGACAAGAAGAGGATGGCTGTCATCACTGCACGGGGGTCCTTTACAGGTTGCAAACTGATAACTTGATGTGCGATTAGTTTGTTACTTTTTCTTTTATTATTTGTATGATAGTGTCATGTTTATATGCAGGTACCAGTGTCTGTGCTTGTAATTTTATTTCAAGAATAGTTCATTGTCTGGGTCCAAACAGTAAAACCCACTCCCACTGAAAAAACAAGAGAGCGATTTATGTAGTCTTGTAGAATACAAATGATTAAATTCATTTCTGTGATATGAAATTGACCTCTTCGACAGTATTAAAGCAAAAACATTTGTCAATTGGATAGCAGTAGTTTGTATAAATTTAATAGTAGGAAATACGAAGGTTGGAAAGAGAATTTAGTGATATCTTGAAGAATGCTTTTGTTTCAACAAACAAGGACGGTTTTTATTTTTGGATACTTGATGACAAATCAGCAGGAAAGGAATATTGCATGCACACCAACAATTCTTTTAGTTTCATATTTATCTTGCTTTGTGAGAGAGATAAAGAGCCCAAGTTGTACCAGTCTTAAAAATAATTAGGCATGTAATACAACTGTAACGGACCATGTAGAGAAATGTAACTACACGTAAGCAAGCAAAAATAAGCCAAAGATCATCATTATCCTTCACAAATACTCTTATGTTCCCAGCCAAAAAAGATGCCTATACTTGGCGAGGAGTGAAAAATGAGAAAAGCGCAAACTGTTTCAGTTGGTACATTGACCTGTAGTTGTTCTTTTATTTCACATGATGTACTATTTGCAATGAAATATGCACATTCTTGCTGTGGAAGTTGAGTTTATGTCAACATAAAATTAAAAGATAAAATAAAAGACTCATACTAAGGCAGATTATTTTCTGTTGTCGATCAGCAAGCGATTTCATTCATACGTTTATTTTAATAAAGATTCACACGAAACTGGAGGTATGCATGAATTCCCAAATAAATATAATTTTATGATAATAAAAGTTGCAAAGCTGGTTTAATTCAACACTGGAGGTTTTTCCAAATTAATTTTTGATTGTCTAATTCGTCTAATTCACCTAATTAGCCTAATTCACCTAATTCGCCTAAATTTCTTGTCTAATTAGGTGAATTAGACAAACAAAAAATAATTTGGAAAACCTTGACTAAGTTTAATCTACATTTTTATTCACTTCCGTCTGGAGAATTTTTTATTTTTTACATAGAGCTAAATGATACACCACCGACGTCCTATGGACGCCAACAGACGCTCATAAATCTCTGTGATTTTTTATGAGTTTTACACCGCGCCACCATAAAGCGAACTGTGCTTTAAAATGTGATGGGAAAGTCCTGGAAGTAGCGATAACAAACATGACTGCCTAGATGTAAACTATATATACACTTATTAAAATGATACAAATTTAATAATACTTTCAAATCTCTTCCCTCTTTTATTCTCCTGTTAATTACACATGAAATTAATTTAATATTCATTAAATTAAAAGTCGTGAATATGATTGGAATTATTACTGTACTTTTTGATCAGTGCCGATTGACAAAAAATTATGGGGAGCATTATTTTCTCTCCACAGTGAAGTCACGTGATGTAAACAAAGCCTGATGTAATGTAGGCCAGCTGTTCTGAAATTTAGGCTGATTCAGTAAAACTGTGAATTGTGCAATGGATAAGAAATTCCAAAAGCGTTGGAGTATATAAAGTGGATGTAACTGGTTTGGGGATCAAAGAGAATGTGAGAGTTGGAGATGACATAGGTATCTAGATATTTTATTTTGGCATTATCATAAATGTGAATAAGCCATACACACACTTTGTGTGGAACAAAATTTTTATGTACTTTTAATATCAAAATTAAAGCTCTGCCTGTGGAATACATTACAAAAATGCAAATATTGCACATGCAGTGCTCAAAAAAGAAAACGTTTATCGAAACCGGATACTCTTCACGATTTATTTCACTATATATTTCTTTATTTCGCAAGACCTGGGATTCGTCACAATCAGCATGTTAAAAGTATCTATTCGGCAATATGCTATTGATAGTTACCTGTGAGGAGTCTCTGCGGCTCATTTGTCACTGTAGTGTAATTCATTTATGTTTCATTGGTAAAATTCTTCTTTCTAGGTGATATTACAATATGTGACGCAAACTACTTGTCAAAACGGTAGAGGTTTGCATACAAATAATCAGTAGTACTTACCAGCCAGCAAAATGGATAAGGTCTTGCAGTACTTCAGGAGTAAAAGTCAGGGTGGGGCCCAGGAGAGTCTTGGAACCGGCTGGGAAATTCCCACAGGACCTCTGAAGGCCCGGGCGGTGGTGGATGCAATTCATTCTGAAAGGGAAAATGGAACTGAGACAACAGCCACAGGTAGGGTTTAAGGGTTTAAAAACCCGTAGTACCTTGCATGAATATTCTGTTAAGATCTCAAATTTTCGCTAAAATCCAGATGAATAAATATCCCATAGATTTTCGATGCCTTGTAGACGTGCCTTTGTGAATAAACATCTTGAAAGTGTCTTGAATAACAAAGTGATTTTTTGTTTGATGTTACAATATGGCTTGGTTTGATTTTGCTAAAATGACATAATCATATGTAGAATTTTAAACTGGCAGCTACTTTATCCAACAATATGGATCAGCCGCCAGTGATAATGAAACCATTGTGTATGACCCCTCCTACTTTAAATCAGCTGCCGTCTGTGGGGAAACAACTCTGGGACATGAACAGTATCTTCGTTTAACCATCGAACTTCCAACGGCTGAAGATTCAGATGCTGTCAGTGAGGGATTCACGCACATCATTGTTGTAGCTGACAGGAGTGGATCCATGTCAGGAAGTCCATGGAAACAGGTTATTGCTATTTACGGTTAGGCCAGACTTTTTTTATTTGTTGGATTACGTTTTCCGCCGCTCTCAGAAATCAAGAAATCAAAAAAAAAAGAAAAGAATCAGAGCCCAAATAATACAAAATCATCACTTTCCATCACTTTGATGAACATCATTTGGAAAAATTGTTCATCAATTTTGTGAATTTTAATCAAAATTACAAAAATGTACCACAAAGTCAATCTTTATTTTTATTTTTTTCCGATCGCCGCTCTCAAAAAATTCTTCCATTGATACGTAATCCAACAAATAAAAAAAGTCTGGCCTTATTTGTCAACGATTTTTGAGTAAGAACCTAACGTGACTGGGACAGAGCTTCATAATAACTATCTAATAATTTCATACTCCTCGAAAATGTATGCAATTGGCTTTTTGCGGCTGTGTTACACAAATGTCTTTGTATTACTTCAGGTACAAGATGCTATAAAACAGATCATCAGTGATAGTTACAACACCGAAAACCAACATGTAACGGTGATCATCTACAATCATGTAGCTAAAGTCGGACAGTTCACACAGTACAATTACAAAGAGGTATGTATTTTTTTCATTTTTATTTCTATATCCTTAGATTCGAATTGATTTCAGTAAATCTGGCAATTTTAGAGCACGAAGAAAGATTAATGATTGAAATTGTGTTTATATGGCCTAATCTAACCAGTTACATCCAAACAACAACGTTCTAATGAAATAATCTTCAGATCAGTAACTGTGATATGGCTATTTTATTCTTTAATTTTAAGCAAGGTGTTTTTTTCATTTTGTAGATTATAGATGGACTCAAATGCTCCGGAATGACCAGTTTTACTGCAGCTTTTGATGCAGTTGCCGAAAATTTGACCAATTTCCTAGGATGTAAGGATATTTTCCTTTGTTCTATTTAAGATTGTAAATAATTTTGTTAAAAATGTAATCTGTCCATTTATGAGGTAAAATGCATGATCATTTCATAGATTAAATTCGATCCAAAATGTTGACTGACTTTTGGTCTTTTTTAGCAAAGAGAGTAACACAGACTGTCATAGCATTCATGACTGATGGTCAAGATACCAAGTGTGGAAACAGACAAGAACTATTGGCAGCCGTGGACACGTGGAAGGGAAAGTTAGCAAGACGGGATCATTCAGTTGTTGTTCATTCCGTAGGATTCTCGAGAGGTAAGTTTAATTCTCAGCTGCTGTTTTTATTTATTTTTAATTTAACTACAAACAGCAACATTATAACTTGATGGACACTCCGCCATGGACTCCTATTAATATTATTCCTTGAAATTATTAAAAATGTAATTTGCATTCATTTTTATGTAGATCACGATTACGATTACATGTGCAAGCTGACAGAAGCCGGAACGGAACCAGGAATGTACAGATACTGTCAACCGGATGATGGACCAAATGCTCTGAGAATGAAACTGAGTGAGCTGTTTGAGTACATCAATGCGTAAGTATCACTGTGGAGGAAAATTACCCAGGAAAGTAAAAATTTGCTCGCTTTTAAATTTCATTGCAAAGGGGCAAAAGGGGAGGAATTTTAAAATGAAGGATTTATAAACATTTCCTCAACGTTCATATTGTTTCGAATAATACAGAGGTGAAAGAGAAGTTGATGTAGAAATAAGCCTTGGTGGCGACGATAAAATAGTTGGCATGGGTGAACTGACTGGCACTACTGTAGTGAAGAGCCCAATCAAGAAAATCAAGTCGGGACAAGAAGCTGAAGACGCTACAGCATGTGCATTACCAACGAGTAAGTCAAAAGACGTTTTAGTGAATTATTTTGTCCGTGTGGTTTGCATTCTGGAAACGCCAGGTTTCGAATCGTCACAGTCCTGACTCAATAAGTCAAGTAAAACATGCTTATTTTTGATGATTTAAGTAAGTGTAAAGTTATTGTAAAATTTCAATTACTACCTATTCCTTTAAAGAAATACATCTTTGTTTTCATGTTTTCAACGTGTAGGTGAGACAGACGTTATAGTAGCAGAGACCTGGGTGTACATAGCTAATCCAGGCAAAGTTCCCGACGTTGGTGCGGTCGTACACATTCCTAATGGAACAAACGTAAGAATTATTGTCTGTGGACTATGGACAAACAAACAAACAAACAAACGAATAATAATAATAATAATAATAATAATAATAATAATAATAATAATAATAATAATAATAATTTTATAACAGG
>JBCAUI010088102.1:0-19420 GCA_038406195.1 Haplosyllis anthogorgicola | reverse complement strand
GGGGGCACCCCTATTTTCACCCAAAATTTATTTATTATTTATTTGTAAATTATTATAAAATCGGCCGCGGCCAATCCAGGCTCATTTCTGTCAAGTCGGCTGGCCAATTTTATAATAATTTACAAACAAATCCATTGGCAGATCTAGGGGCACTGCCAGCACCCCCACCCAATGGGCCGGGCCCCCCCTCCCACAATGGGCTGGGTGCCCCCCCATATTGGAAATCCTGATAAGATTGAATATTGCAGGCAAAGTTAAGGCTGACAGCATATATCGATATTTTGACTAATTTTCCCCACTTATATCGATTCCGCTTATATCGATATTTTTTCCGCGCCAAAAATATCGATATATCCGGGGAGAAGTGTACTGTTTATGGCTCTCAGGGTGAGAGAAAAGCACTTAAGATCTCAATTGATTGATCATACTGCTTCATGATAGGCTTACCCAGTGGTACCATTTTCGTTGCAATACTGACACTGATTGTCTATTGCATAACAGTTTAACAAATGAAAATTTAATGAAAATTAAAGCTACAAAGTTATTGTCAAATATTTGTATGTCAGGTTTTAAATTTACATCCAGTTTAAAGTCCATCAGACAATGCTTATTTATTTATTTTAATATATTATGATTTTATGTGATAATTTTATGATACAATTATCTAAAAACGATGACTGCGAAATGCAGAGCAAAGGCTTTTTATGTAGACGTTGAAATTATTTCTCTCCAAAGATCTGACTGGCTTGCTTCTAGATGTTTGTCCCTTACTGAGAAACTGAATAATATGGGAGAAAGATGCCATGAGTGTAAAGGAATGTTGTATCCTGATACTTTCCATTAGCTACATTGAATGCTTTCAGCCATGGTTGTATCACCCTACTTCATAAATAAATTAGGTATCAATCATAAAGATTATTAATGCAAATGGACTACATGTCGTTTCCAATATTAACAGCTGGAATCAGACAAGACCAGATTTGCACATCATGTTGTAAGGCCTAAAAGACATGGTCCCTATTGCTGCATTTATGCTTTCTTCCACTCAGGAAAAATATTATATTAAGTTGTTTGGTAACAAAAATATTTTTAACCCCTGCTATTGCAGTACGGTCCTAATATTCAATGCGACTTAATTTATAAAAAAAAATTTCATCATAAAACGATGTTGCATGTAGCCACAAATATTTCTGTCAGTGATATTGAAGTAAACCATTTTGATTTTCTTGGGAAAATTTTTGAAAGCTTATAATGTGCTGCTTACTGTTAAAGTTTTTACATGTTTACAGAACATGCAAAAATTTCCTTATTCTACAAAAGTTTGGGGTTTTTTTGTGTTCATTAGATAAAATAAACTGAATTAAAAGCCATAAATAATTCAAGCAGAATTTCTTACAGAATAATGTTCTTTCCTTATGGCAATAATCTTATTTCCATATACTTTAGGATCCAAGACAGGAGTTATTCATGTTCATACTCTAAACACTGATGCGTCCCAATAATCTATAACGAGAGAAATTACCCGGGTATGCCGGATAAAAAGTCTTTCACGCTTCTTCCATGATCCAGTTTTTCTCCACTACTTACCTAATCCTTACGTTTCCTTTACTACCAAGTTTTGTTTGTAAAATATGTACACAGACTATGTATGATTCATTTTTACCCCGTTTTGGATCACTTTTTCCTAAAAAAAAACTGTTATATCTTGGGAACTGCTTATCATAGAGACTCGAAACCACCACCCAAAGGATTTGGCACACCCCAAAACTTATTTTCAAGCCATTTCAATGCTTTTTTCCCTGTCAAAATCAAGAAAATGTGAAATTCTGAGTATTATGGGATATAAAAACAGTAAATGTTGATTTTGACTGGGAAAAAGTGGCCAAAAAGGCTTGAAAGTCAGTGCATGTAGGTTTTATGGCATTCTGAATCATATGGTGGTGGCTTTCTTTTACATTCAGCAGCAAAATTTTTTCAAAATATGTTACAAAACATTGGTCAAATCCTTTTTGGAGGTATGGAGGGTAGGGGGATCGGGGGGGTTCAAAATTTGACGTCCATTTCATCAATTTCTCAATATTAAGGGGAGAAATGAAAACTATCTCAAACCTATTGACAGCACAGACTTTTAACATGCATCATTGTGATCAGCACATCAAAATACATTAAACACAGATTCCTGCAATATTAAGGCAGTTCTTCTGGGTCAAAAATCAATTACAATGTATTTTTACCCCATTTTGGACTACTTTTTTCCAAAAAACTGCAATATCTCAGGAACTGCTTATCATAGAGACTCAAAACCACTCCCAAGATTTGGCACACCCAAAACCTATTTGCAGGGATTTTCAAGCCATTTTGATGCTTTTTTTACCTGTCAAAATCAAGAAAATGTAAAATTCTGAGTATTATGGGATAGAAAACAGTAAATGTTGATTTTGACTGGGGAAAAGTGGCCAAAAAGCCTTGAAAGTCCCCACATATAGGTTTTGGGGCATGCCAAATCTTTTGGGAGTGGTTTTGAATCTCTACAATAAGCAGTTCCCAAGATATCGTGGTTTCTGACAGGGAAAAAGTGCCCAAAAAGGCTTAAAAGTCCCCACATATGGGTTTTGGGGCATGCCAAATCCAATGGTGGGGGTGAGAAGTCTATATGATCAGTGGTTTCAGAGATATGATAGTTTTTCTTGATTTTTCTGCTGGAAAATGTAGTCATGGAGTTCTGAAACTTGGTAGAGGGATAGATTTTGATCCAAGGATCACTGCTGCAAAGGTCCTGTTCAATTACAATGTATTTTTACCCCTTTTTGGACCACATCTGAACTCATGTCCTAAAATATATTGCATAATGCACTTTGTCTCACAAAACATGGTGTAATATACATGCAGATTAATTTTTCATGATCTCTACTTATGTAATATTACTCTTCAAAGTTTGGATGCATTAATCTTATGGGTGATATTCGTGGATTTAAATTTGAAGCCATTCCTCAGTAAACTGCTACCCTATTTGTATTGCATAATATACAAGAAGATACATTGCAAAGCATCAGATAATATATGTGCAGCTTAACTGTCTATGATGTCTACTTATCCAACATCAATCTTCAAAGTTTGGATGTCATCAATTTGATGGGTGATATTTGTGGATATAAATTTAAAGTCATCCCTCATAAAACTAGTACATAACTTGTATTGGAATATTTGGTATAATATTCAAGTACCTACAGTGCAAAATGTGGCATAATATACATGCAGAATAATTCTCCAAGATGTCAAATTATGAAATATAGGTATTCAAAGTTTGGATGCATCAATTTGATGGATGATATTTGTGGATTTAAATTTGAAGTAATTCTTCATAAAACAGTTACTGTATGTATCACAATAATTAGCATCTTATACATGCAGACTAACTGTCCATGATTTATAACTATTAAATATTTTGAATGCATTAATATTATAGTCAATTTTTGGTGAATTTGAAAATCAAAAAACAAGCTTTTCCTATTAGGTATAGAAGATAGACCTGCTGCAGATAGACCTGTCTGCACCTTGGGGGGAGTGGGGGGTCTGTCTACTGCTGTCTGCACCTTTGGGGGTGGGGAGGAGGGAGGTGGGGGGTGGGGTCCATCTGCTGCAGATAGACCTGTCTGCACCTTAGGGGGAGTCCATACACCCAGTTTTTGACTCAATAGGCAAACCACCTTGCCGTCCACAGAAGTCTATCAACGCAAAGCGTGACAGACTAATGAAGCTGGATCTGTAGCTGCTTCCAATATAAGAAAAGCTGTAAATTAATATGGAAGGATTACTTTTGTCAACGTTATTATATTACAAAATGTCATGGCCGGTTTATTGTTAGATTTTCTTAAACAGAAAAATACAGAATAACACTTCACATCCAGATTATTATTTCTTTTTATTAAATACAGCTTCTTAACCAGATTTTTCAAAGAACTTCGTGCACATATCAATAGTAAACCTTCTGGTTACTCTTCACTCTGCATAAGCAATTCGCAGATATACCCAAAGGTGGGCTCTAGTTTCTTTACGTTGTTTGATTTTTCTTCTAGAGTTCAAACTCAGTCGTACCAAGGTAATCTATACTTCACATGCTACAAATACCCAAGGGATTCTCACACCTTTTCATTCCATCTATTTGGCATGCAAAGTTCTAACTTTATTGAGGACAAATTGGGAATACGGGTCTAACATTCCGAGAAGACAGTTAAGGTATGGTGCAGACAAATAAACGATGCCATACACTTGTGCGAGTGTCTGTTTTCTGTTCGCTAGTTCAATATGAGAATCATCCTTGCAGACCGTCGTGTGCTGCATTAAAGTCCTGTAAGAAATCGCCTGCTTAACAGGCTTCCTCTTAGGTATTGACCAGATCCAACACACCTTGCACGGCAAGAGTCTCTATTGTGTAATTGATTGAAAACGGGAAACCAGCCTGACAAGATCTCGCTGCTTAGTGTTCATAGTTCAAATCACGATAAATTGAAAGGCCGTGGATACTTATTTTAAAACCTGCGCTTATGTAACAAGCAAACTGCTCACGTTTACACGCTTACACGTTTTAAGCATTTATCTCCGTGAAATGTCTGCAAAACTTTGACCCCGTAAAGGTCAATATTGTACAAATGAGGGTCGAAAACAAGACCACCAATCTAAATAACCTATTTAATATGAATCCTAAATTGTCCATAAGTGTCTAAAGAACTGAGCTATCACTAAATGGCTTAGGTTGCAGGGCTAATTACTGTTGGAATATTATTAACCAACTTACAGCTTCATCAAACATGCAAACTGTAGATTGCCTGCAATTTAACCTTCCACATCTCTATTTGCAGGTGACTTCAAAGGCAGGACTCCTGAATGGTTCACAATAAGAAGTGATAAAAGTGTACGACTTCTTAATGTCTTGGCAGGTTGTGGATTATTTTTAAGCAAACTTTGATAGAGCTGGACTCTAATAAACGTTTTCAAAGTTTCATTTGAATACAAATAATGAGATAATAATACATCTATCACATATCACAAGGAACATGTTGAACTGCAGTCAGTAAGCTGATGGACATTAGTTTCTCTGGTCTCCACCTCATTGGGCGTGCAGCACTAAACACAATACACAATGTTTGTGTCATTATGCAGAACTGCTTACAATGATCCAGCTCATGACTTGTATCTCATTTCCCAAAAAGAAACATTTTAGTGTACCTTTCATTTGAAAAAAGCACATGTTATTGTTTCTAAAATGAGTATTCGTCCAGTGATAACAATAATGAACACAATTCACTACAATTTGACTAAGGGTGATTTAAATTATGGTGTCAGAATGCTAAATTATTATATTAGATATATTTTTTAATTCCCTAAAATGCTACGGATATCTCTAACCGTAAATGGCCTCAAAACAGAAGTTGCATTTCAGTCAAATAAGGCCTTCCTTACCATTTCACCGTCCATGTCCTTCATGTTTAAAATTTTCACTGATCTCTGACACACTTTTAGGAAAATGGAAAAGACAGAAACAGTACATTTAGAAATCACACCTGTTAAGCCTGAATCCTACAAACACAAAGACAAACCATTAGAAAATCAAAGCTTTGGAAAAGCTGTCTCAAAACGTCACCTACTTACCTTGTTTTTCGCTGCATGTGGACACGAGCAAACCGTTTAAAACTGTCTTCTTTATCTGTACTTTTCAAGATAGAAAAGGCAGCACCGAATATGAATTCTACAGAATAAGGATTTGACGGGTTTTTATACAGGCTGAGCGTACCTTTATTTCATGAAGAAGTAAGGTCTCATATCGACATATCGAAAGATGTTCTTTCGTGTTCGGCTGAGCATAGTCTCTGTTCACCTGTGCTTGAAAAAAATTATGAGAAGTGTATAGCTGGCTAGCTGCTAACACTTGTATACAATGGGCGCTAATATTGAGCAGAAAACAGGCGCAAATCGGAAGTGACTCTGAAGATCAAACTCATGTCAGTAAGCACGCAGGTGACAGATCCACCCTGGTTCTGAGACCCATAAGTGGAGTCATCTTAGGTCCAAAAAGAGGGGACAGCGGCCCCATAAGAATGAACCTTGTTCCACAGAATTTTGTTTAAACAAGAATTCTTTCGTAGAACTTGATCAATTTCTTTTGCAGTAACTGTCATGTGGTTAATCGTTCTGGCGCGTGTTCCTGCGAAACTGTGCGCATGCGCCAGGTTCGTTGTGAGTAGAATGAGTAATGAATTGTAGTAATGTTTATAAACTCTTTATTATAGTTTGCTTATTGATGTATAATGTATGTGTGTACAACACAGTACAATCTGTAAAATCACAAGTGTCTTTGATAGCTTTAACTTTTAGTTCTGGTAAATAATAAGTTCCACTAATAAGCATATAGGTGACAGAGCACTTTGTAAAAAGGGTGAGTCAAAAATTGCTCTCCTCCACAGCTGTAAAGGTCCTGCCTGCTCCTGTGTTCAAAAGTTCCTTTGTATAAATATAAAAGTTCAAATGCATAGATGCATCTGGCAGCTACATCAGCCACATACATAAATATGTTGTAAAGTGTTCCCAATAATAAGTCCTGTAACATAAAGTCCAGGTGTGCCACTCTCATTCTTTAGCTCCTAAAGGATTAACCAACCGAGACCACAGCCACACTAGTTCCCCTTTAAGTGCTCTGTCCAGGTCTACTCACTTGCAGCAGAGAGGAGGCTTTTATAGTGAGTCTTATCTGGATGCCATTTGAGTAATGGGTCTAGTAGACACTGCAGGTGTTACCCATCACTGACAAGCAAGGCAGCCAGATAAGAAAGGGGTATTGTTTAGCAAAGTGAAAAATATAGGGGTGGGTATGGTAAGAAAATAGGACGCGGCAGTTCTAGTATCGAGTAATAGCCCAGGTTGTGAAGATGTTGCCTTTAAATTAAGTGCACAGCTGGCCATTTATATCACAGCAAACTTACACTGTTATTTAGTGAATGGGATTACCATTCACTAAATAACAGTGTATCGTGAGCTCATATGTTAACCTCATTTATGGTGGTCAGGGATCTACGATCCGTATACGGAAGCTGTCCAATGTTTAATACAAATTACATGCCTTATTAAATAAATGTAGTTTAAACGGATGTCATCAATTTGTAAATTCAGATAGATGTATGTACTCCTTACTGAATATTTTAATCCTTTTTTTTTGCATATATTTTTATAGCGAGCAACACATATTGTCAAAATTCCACATGAAAACATTGGATAAATTTGTATAAAGTTATATTTTCAGTAAAGACATAATTGCAAAATTGCACAAGCACACCGCATCTGCTTTTGTTTCAAATTGAGAGTTTTCATAACCAATCATTAAAGTATCAAAACAAATTAGAGGAACATAATTGAATTTTACCATTTTTTCAGCAAAAGTCACACTAATCTTCAATTCACACAAAAACATGCATTGTCAACTATTCACGGGATTGTCATTTATTATACAAATGTCTTGGTGGCAACCAAAGTGTGGCTGATGAATAAGCAACAAACTACATTTACCTTTCGGTGTAACTGTCGCTTAAGAAGAAGCGATAAAATTGTCGATGTTTCATCCTCGCTACCCAAGTTTACACAAATGCATCTTCTTAATTCTTGCTTATAATTCCTTAAACATTTCATTATTAATGAAGTCGCGATCACATAATGTCTAAATGATATAATTTTCTACAGTATTTGTTCTATTCCATGCAATAAATTGAAAAGTGAATTCAAGTGTCTGTTTTCTTGCTCGATCTTTGACTGTTAATTTGTACAGGACAGAGTAGACAACACCGAGCTGTACCCTCCAATGCAATTATCCATCTCAGAAATAGGCACATAACATGGGTAAACATACTGGTATCCTGGACGTAATTTGCCAGTTTACTCGCACTGAAAGAGGCATACTCAAATCAGATTTCTTCCCCAGCAAATGAATTTTTTTGGACTAAGTGGGTTAGGAGTATGTCAAAAGACGTACCAATAAGCGATAATAAGCGTCGTACTTGGAGTGGAATCCTATTGGGTTTCCAGCAACAATTTTCTGGTATGATTATTGATCATCTCTTTCTTCTGCAGCTATTGAATTAGATGGCTTATTATATTAATAATAAAGCTGAGATTTACTCACAGAATTTGGCTGATCATGGTGGCTCTTCCAGAATATGGTTATTTACTTGTGTGAAGCGTAAGCAGTTCAATTCACTTACTACCAAACCACGATTGATGTGGGCCGTAAAAATTAAACCTTGTTATTTTGTGCACATTTGAGTTCAAATAATTTAAACTCAGAATCGCAGTTTTTAAGATTTCTTTGCAAATAAATAACAAAGCTTTAGTGTACCTCTCTTGTAATCATCATGCTGCTACGATCAGTTATGAGACACCCATCTGTGATATCAAAGTAAATAAAATAGTAACTGCCAAATTTGAAGAAATAAGGAAAAGTTTTAGACCTGTGAATGTGATTTGTATTTGTATTCCTTGAAGACATACATGTTGATTGGCTGATGACTTCAGTAGTAAAACACTGGCAGAGAATGATTGGGATGTAAGGGACCCAGTTGGTTGAAAGAATCACTCTGCGTACTGGTTTACATACAATAATTACTGCTGGGACTGAAATACGAGACTAAAGCTTCATCAAACATGCAAACGGTAGATTGCTTACAATTAAACTTTCCACATCACCATTTGCAAATGTTACCTAAGCGGAGGCGAACATAAATCGCCCGCATTAGGAGGAACAAGGCCTATTTAAATTATGTGAAAGATAGAAAAGACGACGTCAATAAATTAGATATATGACTTAAAATAACATAGCCATCAGTCATGTTTGTATTGTTGTAGCTATTATTATATATTCAAGGAAGTTATGAATTTTTATCACGTTGAATTCTACTTTGATAACTTTCAGTGCCTTGATGTCTAGCAGTCTACTACGAACAACACTATATCATTTATGTTCATAACTGTGGATTATAGTTATACTTCTGGGTTAATAACGACCTTTTGTTATACTTTCATTGCATGTTAAGAGTGTTATCTATATGAATACTATTGACTACCAGATTAGGTTATATTGGACAGATGAAGGGAGACTAAATCTTCCTCTGACATTTCTCGTAAATCACACCCTTTTAGGTAATAGAATCAATGTAACCGAGGCAATATTACCAAGTAACATGCCACCTACCGAATCCATGCACTCTACTTCACTCATGCGACCGCATACAAAGCAAAAGGTCATAAATGTAAAAGTTAATCGAACCTTAGGAGGCAAATCAAATGTACATCACTGTCCCTAATCTCATTTTTAAACTGATACATCCAACCTCACATTCTCTTGTAACATAATAGTTTTAAAACAGTATTATGTTCATAATTAAAATAGTAGTTTGTCTGAGTATGTCTCTACACTGTAAACCAGATTCAGAAATCAATAACAAAGACATTGATCCAAACAGGTATAATAGTCAAAAAAAAACCCGTCTGAACAGAGGAGGAAATAATTTGAGTTTTAAACCATAGAATTTCGCTATGCGTTTTATGCATGTCAGCAGCACAGAGTCGAATTCACTTGTTCTCCAACTTTTCCAAAATCGGTAAAAAATTAGAAGCTGAAGTACGATGATGACAACCTAGAGTAACCGTTTGAATTTACATTCTCTCAAAAGAGCTTGTTTAAAAGTTTAAAATAGGTCTGAACATCGCCGCAATTTGAACAGTCCCATTTATCGTAATAAATGTACGTTCGGTTCATCAGTGTTACTTTGGTATAGATCTGCCACTGGAGCATCAGCTTCCATGGCATTATTATCTTATGCCACTAAGTGTCAGTACTAGTAGTGTGTGCAGTACAGCGTGCACCTTAACTTAACTAATGGCAGCTCAGCTTAACTGATATGCTCACACTCCAAGTGCCAACCAATAGGCACCTCACTAATTCCCATATAGAACCAATGTAACAAGGCTCCAAGCATTCAGTTCATTCAGAAGTTCATATTTTTGGTTCATATTTTTGTTCATATATTTTTGTTCATATTTTTCTTCAGATGTTCAGATTCAACTACTTGTATTTCACTACACTTATGTTTGATTGATGACAATACTTTGTATTTATTGAACTTAGAATATTTTGTGCAACTTGAACAATTTGATTTACATGTGCAACTGTAACTTAAGAAAGCAAGTAATAAAAGGACATTGCATTCAAAGGAAATTCACTGGACACTCTCTTTGTATCTTACTCGTATTAAATGCCAATCAAAGCATAGAGTAATTCAACAATATTGAGACAGGAGAGTCCTTACGGACATAAGGCCCTTGCGATCCAGAGACTCGCATAAAAGCCAAGCGAAGGAAACCCCAACCGTTAACAGTACAGTTAACCTGGCAGCAGCACACCGAGTTCCTCTCGTACCACTACAGTAAAAGAAGTAAAGGAACTCATCAAAGTCATCTGCTGACGCACAGTGTAGCCGATGCTAACAATACAATTACTGCAATTTGAGTAGTGAAGGAATGACTGGTGCACTGATTGACTTCTGTGTACGTTTAGTACAGAGTAACCAATTCTCATCTCAGAGGGCATTTACATTTGTACATTTGTTCTGTGTTTAAGATACTTTAATTCACTAAAACTTCTCTTTGGTTCCAAAGAAAGATTCACGGACACTGATTTATTGCGTGATAAATAATTAAAACGAAGCAATCAACATGTGATGGCGCTGGGTAATCAATCTCCCTCCTCCACATGTTTGCAAACAAAACAAAATCTAATTATGTATCAACATTTAAAAACACAAAAGATTTGTTGGAAAGAAATTTGAAGATTTCTTGGTCACAGTCAACCGAGCTGTGTCATTTACTTCGATTCCATAGTGTCTTTATTACGTTTTGAATGTGACGATCTGGTTTGCCGTTTTCCCTGATACGTTAGATCGCAAGGGAAATGTCAGTTTTTGACACTTAAGCTTTTAAATGTGTAACGTGTGATTCCATATATGTTGAAAATATTCCTACTCGTTACATTCCCGAATGAAGAGAATATTGATAGTGTTTTTGTATTTTCCTTTTGTATTGCTTTCTTTATATATTTTGTTACCAACGTATGTGTTGTTAATGCTCATTCACCAGTGAATGATTCACAGGTTTTTGCAATGGTTTATTGTCTTACAAAACTTTCTATGCTGCAAATTCACATATTTTCCGGAGAGCATTCTTGAAAGAGATTTTATCTCCCAGAATAAGTCACATTTCTTTTGAATTTGTACCTCTGGTAATTGTATGCCTCATCTAAAGCCGTCCATATCAGCTGAGCAGAGAAATGCCTCCGTTACAATAAACATTCCATGAATGGGGGTCAAGCCATCTGACAAGCATAGCCATGAATTGACCCTAACTCACTATGCCAAAATTGGCCAACAATTTATATGCCACAATTACTGAGGAGATTAGCCTATGTCCCTCGGATCTAACTAACATCTAAATTCATTCTTGAAACACTGAAGCTGGATCTTCAAGATGATGTTGCGAGTAAAATGGTTGTTATCATTTTGGTAGACTTGCTGTTGTAAGGTATTTTTTAATTTTGACATTATTTTCATTATTTCTTCAATGTTGTATTACATGTATTTAAATTTTAATTTTGACATTATTTTCATTATTTCTTGTATCTTTTGTTTTTCGCCTCTAATCAACTTAAATTTGTCGATTGTTTCATTAGTCCTAGACAGCCAAAAGGTTAGTTCATTTCAGGATATTTAGACTTTGATTTACGTGCTTTGTTCATTTGGTTAACAATTGAATTTCACGCTGAGCTTTCTTACGAACAAAAACACAGCGTAAATCTCTATTGTTCTTTAAATTAAGAGTCATAACCGAACAGTTCGACTTTTGCGACATGGCTATATCTGGACAATGGATAGACCGGAAATAAGCGATTTTATTACCATTATCAGTGAAAGACCAAGGACACTGCTAATTGTAATGGTTTAAATATATTGCTTAATGTCCTAAATACACTTGGCTCGACTGTGTGCCACATACATTCCAGTGTTAAAAATACATTAATTGCATCTATCATAACTATGCATTATGCCATGCAATTACGATTGGTATCAATTATCTTATAAAAAAATAATCATTCTATTCTTTAAAAAAGAGAAAATGAAATGTTGCCATGGTTGCCATAGTTTCAGAAAGTTCACGTTGCACAACAGGTTGCATTGAAGGTTTTTGCTTGGGATCTAATTAATTTGTAAGATAAAAAATTATACGTTCTCATTTCGAGAAATTTATTCATTTTGCAGCAATTGATATATTATGAAGCACGATTCAGGCTCACTTCACATTCAACGAACTGTTGTCCCATGTTTCATTAATCCTTTTGTTTATTTATAATTTGAAAAACACAACAGGAGAAAGTTTTTCGATGCAAGCAGTTTAACCCTTGGTTACGTACATCAACCCGCAGGGAATATGTCACCAATTGTGTGATTTTTCCTAAAGAACAGTCTACTTCCTCTATTCTCTGACAAAAAACTGGGACCTCGGTGTTGGAGTATGAAATAAAATTTCATAGAAAGTTGTTATTTGAAAATTCTTACCCTGACATTTTGCCTAAGATGTACCTCCAGCAATCTACCTTCAGTCTTTCCAACTTCAAAACCCTCTGTTGTTGAAAAATGTCGACATCTTCTGGAAGTTTCATTGCCAAAGGCTTTCATAAGTGGGTGTGGGTAAAGTAAGATAATCCAAAATAACAGAATATACATATTCCATATCTTTACGTTACAAAATGCCGTGAAAGACATTTTGCAGGCCTGAGGCCTATGCATGCAGGCTGTAAGAAATACTTTTCACCACATGTGTTTATTAAATATACTCCAGAATTGAGATGTTAGTAATGGCATTGTAATCAGAGAGAAACACTTTATGTGTTGTAATGTTAATCTCAGCAGAGCACCTTAACAGTGTGAGCTGAGAAGCATGACTGGGAGTGGTGTCTCTCATCACTCCTATGGATCCCAATTGGTTGCTCTGCTCAGCAGCATCTAACACACTGCGTATGGTGGCAGCAAAGCAGCAATTTCATGCACTTGCTGCTTTATTTTGCCATGTGATCGTCCAGGAAATCAATAATACAAATATTTATCGGACAATTACAATAATCACTTACAGATGGTTTGTCAAAGTGTCACTGGGACTGTCTAGGGACAGTTTAACACTAAGGTGCCAATTATCTCATTCAGTTCCTACGGATGTCTATACAATAACACCACGACAATCGAATAAGTTTACGACAACAGTTTATTAAGAGAACATTGTCATGTGCTGGAGAGGCGGTTGATTAAAACCAGAATGGGTCTGTTCTCATTGATAGTAACTACGTTTTACTGTATATCAGTTGGGGGGTTTTCAAACTTTTTTTTTTGTACAATTAAATCTATACGTAGCCTGGTGGACGTTATCTTGAGACAATAGTTTCCTGTGTCTTTCAATAGCTTGTTACCTGGGCAAACAGTTCTATTTTGAGATTCAGAGAAACTCTGAATACTAACTACATTCCATTATGTCTCAATGAGTTGACCTTGCAGAGTATTGCTTTTTTAAAACAGTAGGAAACAATGTTTGTTGCTAATTGGCGTTTTCGGTGTTCTCGGTCTTGTTTCCTACCTATAATTGCATCTGTTAGCGATCAGTCTGGTTTGCCATATCTAATGGAAGTAAATTTAACGTCACTGAAGCGCAATCTTTCAAGATGATGCAGCATGCAGCGGCTCCTGGGTAGGTAACTTCGCGTGTCTTAGATTTGTGTATTAATTATTGTTATCAACCTTTTGGTAACTAAGAATAATCTCCGTAAATCAGCCATAATTTCATAATGCATGCATAGGTCAGTTAATACAGAAGACGTTTATTAATGCTTCTTGCAGTGAGGTTTCTACAAATAGATTGGAGTCAACCATGATCACACAATGGTGATCGGCCATGACGATTCTGTAATTTACCGAAGGCAACATCTGAAAGGCATTGGTAGCTATTGTCTAATTGTAAGGTAACTTAAACATGTCACTTTGGCGTGACTAAAATTAACCTTGAAGCTATATTGTACGACAGGATGAATAACTGGTGTTCAACTATTTTAAAAGGATACCTTTGTAAAACAAATATTGAATTGTTACGAACAACCGTGAAAGGAGAACGTTCCGAAAAATACTAGATCCGAGGCTGTATCCAGATTGTTCGGACAGATGATCATTTTAACCAGCAACTCACATGTTCCAATTATTGGGGAAATTAACCCGAGAACCACGGACTTTGCCAGACATGCAAATATATAAATGTAAAGCTGCAAATCTAGGCCACTCAGAACTAATGGAGGCTTTAAAATAGAAACAATAATCGCAATAAAGTTCTGAACAGTAAAATTGGAGAGAAAATTCGTGCCAATTCGTGCTTTCCTTATTTCCGTCATAAATGCTATGGATAAATGAGCTTCTTAAATTCTTATCCAACATGAAGCAATAAACTGCAAAGAATGTGACAGTCTCAATTAGTTTCTGCGAAGCATTCCTTACATTGTCACATTAATTACAATTTCAGTTTAAATTTTTGATTGAAAATCATGGAGAAATTTATTATCTAATTTTCAAATGAACAACAATAGTGTGCCGCGTTTGTAGCTGCACCATGTGAGATGAATAGATTTTAACGTTTTACGTCTTGGACGAGAATAATGTGCTCTTTATAAAAGGCATGAAAAATAGACCTTTTATCCATTTTATTTTCAGATACATTTCATTTTCAAAAGTTCCAAATCTTTCGGAAATATCTAGTGATTTACACGTGGTATATACAGATATGTGTCGAATTAGTTTCCAGAATAAACGTACTTTTAAATCTAGAATTGGTTGATTACAAAGTACAATTGGTTTCATACGGTTTAAAACATGTCACCTGACGTTTCATAACGTACATCGGGTTTTCTAGAAACTAGTCCGACAAATATATTTAAATAACCAAGAATGAAGTACTGGCTATTTTCCTAAAGTCAACTTGATAATAAATTAAAATGAAATAACAATTTATGATGATGGTCTTCTATGCCAAAGAAATAACCAACCCTGCATGGAGTGTCACTTATTGAGGCGGCTTCACGATTTTGCAAGGAACTGCATTTATTTGTCCACTCACATCACAGATGAACTTTGGCTGTTCATTATGACGATTATGTATACAATAGATCAAGAACCTGTGATGTTGTTAACCTTTGTCCCTGTGCACATATGAAATCTGAGTTTTGTGCTGTCACATCCACCTTGATTAGATTGATCAAATCCTCCCCACAGCTTGGTAAGTGGACAGCTCCCTAGGGATCCATAACACGTCCTCGCGACTGCTCTAAACTGCAAAAGATTGTGCGATTTATCAATGTTAACAGAGAACGGCCTAGGTGTGTCATGGTTGCTAGTACAAATTGGCTTGTTCATCACACAAAAGGCTGCGAATGATGGTACCAGTGATTGCGAATGAACCATATTTTATCAGTCCATACTTCTACAGATGAAGAATTGCATGGACGTTGCAAGAATCCTGTGACAAGAAGTATGTATTTACAAGGATACAAGTATAAGACATGATCACAATGGGCTATGTACACATAATATTAACTGAGGTCAGACCCCATTCGTATCATCTGGCATGTTATTGTTAAAGTAACCATTTAGATAACTCATTACAAGAGATTCTCATTTTAAAATCAAAGCGTATGATAAGTACAAGATGATTTATCAAGTTAAAGACGAGTCGTAAGCAAAGCTGAATGATTCCTCCAACGAGAGTAAGATTGTGCATATTTTTCTGAAAAGAACAATGGAAGTTTATGTTGCGTTTATTCCCTGCATTGTAATGCAAAATGTTGGTGGGGCCGGCCAATATGATTTCTATGTGTGATGCGATAGTTGTGACGAACATCACAGATACGTTTCATGTATATTTATCTCTTCCCAAATTGGGTTACAAACAATTGTAAGGAAGTCTTCATTTCTTATTCAAAATCCATAACTACCTTTCTGCATGATAAACGCAAATCAGAAATGTCATCAATTTGTTATGGACTTTGATGGAATACAGTGAGATGGCAGAGATAAGCTACTGTGATTCAATTATGTGGACTGGTGACTTTCAGATGTTTTCCCATTCTTTACTTCCCTTGTACAGCACAAGCTGCATTCAAACGGCTTTCTTAGGACCCTAAATGAAATCAGTCAACAATAGAATTTCTCGGTTAAAGCTGAAAGATTCTGTTAAACAGTCTCCGTATTGGTTGCATCAGCCTGCAGTCGTGCGACAAACAACAAATCCATCATTATTATTTACTGTTATTGCTGAATTAGATTTTGAGTCCTCAAACAGCAATGTAAATTACAACTAGTGCACCATGCTCTCAGCCTTCATATTTCACTAAATAGAAAGCCAACAGTTAAAACGACATTTACCTACTGCAAAGCTAGAAAATGATAAAACCTTAATGTTCAGGAGTTAAATACACGAGCACTGGTGTCGCTTCCTCCCAGATTCAAAGTTTCCTGCGTTTGCACATAATATTTTTAAAACTAACATTTTCCTTAATTTTATGTCATGTTAACTATTGAAATCACTAGAGACACCCAACTACTTCTAAAAGAAACTACCGACCACAGTAAGACGTTACACATATGCTTTTTTCTCTATTTCAATGTACTGTCTTAAATATCATATCTACATGGTTTTATTGTTCCTCTGACCAAGCTGTTGGCGCCTACATTAACACAGCATCTGCTAAGCTGTGAATCTTTAGGTGTCACGCAGATCCGTGAGGATATCAGTTGCTTTTCTTCGTAACCTATCTCTGGTACCATTTTAAAAGATGTATCAAACGCTGCAGTTGCTTGATAAATCCTATTATTTCTGTCAGTTTAAGGAATTTACGTGTAAAAGTCAAATAAACAATAAAACAATATCAAATAACTAACTTTAATACCTTAAAGTCAGAATGCTTAATTCGGAGTCAATCTACTTTTGTTCCCAAATCAGCAAAACTAGGTCCAGAAAGCATTATTAATTTGATAATTTCTGCAAAACAAAAGAATTCAGAGCCGTACTTATGCCGCCCATAAAGCACCAATTTAAATTCTATTGTACTAAAATTAATAGGACTTTCATGCTTTTATAAATCAACTTTATTCACGGCAATGGTAAAGCATGGATTATTTATTTGAAAAGTCCCTAAAAGTGTATCGCTTCAAATTAATCTAGTAAATCTTAAGTTGCTGTATAATAGTGTTGTCGCCACACTTAAACTTTACCTGTCGACAGTCGAACACCATTTGGCGAGACGACAAACGAGACGATGTGAATATTTGACTTCCGTAATGTCTAGTAATCAACTAAGCAACATTATGATAAGATCAGTATCATAGATCACATTATTACGTTGTAAATGTTTTTCAAATCGTTCTGTAAACAAAATTTTATTTTCTATGATATTTTTCATTTGTGGACCGACTAGTCGACACCTATAATTTGGTGTCGACAGTCGCCAAAATTCTCGACTGGTCGAGTTGCGACAACACTACCGTCTAACGTTACATACAGAATTATAGAGATATCTCACAAATGGGCTTTTTATTAGAGCTGAGTTTCGGTATTCTTATTCGTTCTTATTCCTTCGTTTCATTCATATTCGGTTATGAGAAGGCAAATTAGAATATCTGGTTTATATTTGGTTTTACTTTTTTTTAGTTATTACTAGAGTAGATTACTCTTAAAAGTCATTGTGTTGCCCAAGACAGGGTTATTAAAACTGATTTTAACAATATTGGATACAATGAAAAAACAGTAAAAAGTTTATTTACACATAACAATCATTAGATTTCAACTTGGGTCAAACTATAAAATGTGCCAATGATTACAGGAATAGCCTTCACCACTGAAAAAGTACTTACTTTACTTCAAGAAAAAACAACCAAAACCAATTTTCGTTTGAATGAAAAAAAATGACAACAGAATTTGGCAATTTATATTCGGCACCAGCTCTACTTTTTATTTGGATACAACATTCGTTACACACCAATACAGCAAAGTTCATAGCCATAGACCCTGCTGTTAATCATGTTATTTTGCTTTAGAATCACACGTGTTAATAATTAGATTAAATAATCTGTGGATCAATTATTTTTTATCATGTTGAAGGTCACAAAAAAATTTATGAAGTTCACCAACATTACCTTGACGTTGTGCCTGACATGTACCTCCAGTAGTTTACGATCAGATCTGCCAACTTCAAACTTTTCGCTCTTTGAGAAATGTCTACATCTTCTGGCTGATGTGAAACCAAGAGTGCATAGCAAAATGTACAAAGTTATTTGAATGCCTTTAGCTCCATAAACGTTAAATAAAGCCATTATACGCAACTTGGGCTGAAGTTATATTCCAAATGGCTTTCTTGAAGCATGTATTATTTTCTATTATTCTGAAAAGTAATCCACAAAAGTGAGACTTCAGTAATGACTTTATAATCCATGCAAAACGAAAAAAGATCATACTAGATAAATTCCAGCAAAACACCTTAACAGTGTGAGCTAAGAAGCATGACTGAGAGTGGTGTCTCTCATCACTCCTATGGATCCCAATTGGTTGCTCTGCTCAGCAGCATCTATGAGTAACACACACCGCTTTGGAGACAGCAGTGGAACTTTATTGTACACTTATCTTTCATTTCATTAACAGTTTTGTAAATCAATACATACGGCGGATACAATCAGTACTCTTCTATTTTTTACTTCTCCATCGATACAGTATTGCAAGTATGAGGCTGGACACTCAGACACAAAGAAAAGTGTGTGCGGTTCTGAAGAGTTAATCTTATCAAAATGGTTGGAATAATTTTTAAATTTCAGAGGGTATTTCGTCCTTGTAACAAAAGTGACCAAGTGCACCAGTTAAATAGTTGAGTATTTACAATCAAAGTTGAGTGATTTTGTAATGTAAAAAGTGTTAAAACGGGCCACAAGACTATCATATTTATGAACATTAAGAATGATTTCTGCTTTATGCAGAGCCATAAACATTTCGTGTTTATGACTACTGCTCATATTTAGAGCATGAAAAACGTAATGTGCATTAATAACCTAAATAGTAAAATAAAATAACAGTTTTGTTTATTGTTATCGTCACTTTGCATTAAAATTATCATGAATCATAACAATCCAAAACTACATGGGGAAACATATATATGTGGCGGGGTCGCCCGCACTCTTTACGAACACGATTCTCACTTCCGATGAGGTGGGAACCTCGCTTCTCTGGACGCCGGCTGCTGGTCTGAACGGCGGTG
>JBCAUI010087991.1:0-19421 GCA_038406195.1 Haplosyllis anthogorgicola | reverse complement strand
TTGATGGTTATCGTCGTTTTCAGAATCGGCGTTTTTTAGGCCGGGGACCACATACTCTGTCTTCGACAGACAATAATCCGGACAAAATAAGCAAGGATAGCTCCTTGCTGGATGCTTTAATGAGCTTGTCTTTTCTGTGAACAATCCACACCGAAAAGGTTCCCAGACACGAGAAAAGTCCAATGATGGCTAAAACAACAAGGGCTATCGCAAAAGTTTGAGGGAACATTAGATATTCCGGTTGAATCTTCACACAATTCAGTTTGTCTTTATTTGGCCAGGTACCTTCTGTGCAAGTTTTACATGACGTGTAATTTGAATCTGATATCTGATTTTCGTGACATGTGTGACAAGTCCAACAACAAGGAACTTCTTGTTTCAGGTAAATCTGTCCCCGAGCACAAGGTTTGCTACATACTGACTCTGGATTACCATTCGCGTTTCTTTTTTGTTAGTTGTTTCCTTGTCTTTGACGTTCCAATCGATTAAACTATCATTAACAGTAATCCCGTTTTGTTTGCTCCACACTGCAATGGACTCGAGAAAATAACCTGAAGCGTTTCCGTGCTTAACGTGGTTAACCACATACTTTCCTAATAGATCCCCTTTGGAATCAAAAGCTACCCGACCAATTGTTCCCGTGAAATTGACTTTCATTAAACTATCTCGAAGTCGTTCTCCGGTAATACAACTTCCAAGTCACGTATGGTCATTGAATGCCTGGGGACAGTTATTCTGGATTAGAGTGTGTATTCCTCTAGCTAAGGTCTCTATCGCACCCGCAAACAACGCCACTCTTTTGTGCTTGTAGAAGAATTCATGTCAATCCGATAATGTATTACTTTACTTTACCACTCTTTTGTCCTGCTTGTAACCATTTTCTTCTTCAATGGTTTCGTTTCCAGTGCATCTTGGTTTCGTCATATTCGACTCAGTAAAAGTACATTTGAAATATAGCTCCCAAAATTTGGTGAACCATGGATTATTTGGGTTGTTTGCGGGATTCAAACTTGTGAAGTATTTATCAAAGGATGGGTGGGTGACGGAATACATGGTGACCATAAACGCACCACGCGCCACATCAGCAATCCGACTCACGCTTGACAGGCTGCTCAAACCATCGCTCGTTATCCATATAAATTCCCCTTGCGCCTCGGCCCTGTGGGCGGCTTTCAAGAGCTTCTTCGCCTCTGGAGCATTTGCGAATAAGACCACGATTCTCGCAGCTGAATTGCGCCGTAGGTTCTTTATGACATCATAATTATCGTCGTCATCCATATCGGATCGTAACTGGGTTGAGTATGCAATACAAATACCAGTTTTCTTTGCCAGTTTCACAAGTCTCTCCATCCCTCCCACTCCGTAACTTCCTTGCGAGTACAGAAGAGATATGTATGTCCATCCGAAATGCTGGATTAGAGATATAATTGTTTCCGCTTGGTACATGTCCGGCGAAACCATTCTCATGAAATAATCATACTTTTCATCACTCAAAGCATCTGAAGTCGACACGGCACTCATCTGTAAGAAAAAAGTTTTTCTCTTTATCAGTGTAGCGAAACGATACGCCGCAGTTGACAAAAAAAATTCCAAGAAATTTTTGAACGATGGTGTACAAAAATCATTCGGAAATTTCCTCAAAGGCAAAAAAATTATGGAAGCTTTGACACTTCCATCTGAAAGTGTTAACTAGTGAGATCTGTATAAACTATATTTGGTTCAGGTTTAATGCACAGATTCAATGTTAAATCAAAATAATTGATGGTACGCCATCTAAATGCCATAGATGGTGTACAAATTCTATTAAAAGGCGTACCGTTTAGCTATCCTGTTTATCACCGAGGCTTCCTTATCTCAATAAGTGCGGGATCATCCGATCGGTCATATGAGTGGCGACATAGATTTTTTCAGGTCTGTGTGTTTTAATGCATTTTCAGATCGGACTTTTGATAACTTCGACATGTTTCATCAGAAAGGCGTATACATACCCAAATCATCGGCTTTTCTTCTTTCCTGAACCCTTCGATTAACAGTATTAATTTATACTGTTTAGCGCCCCGCAACAATTGCATCGAATGAGCTCAGTATGAAATTTAATTGTTGCGGTGCGCTAAACCTTTAACAGTAATTTACTGATCTGATGAAACGAAGTTTGGAATCTCATTACACTGTCCTATGAAATATAGTAATACGCAAAAGATCATACCTGAAACAATCCCAACAATTCAGCCATCAACAGGCTGTTTTGGCTTCTCATTGCGCCCAAGACAGCTACCACATCATGGTGGGGGACTGACGAATGTGTTGTTTGTGAGTCTTCAGGCAGTGGTAGAGAAGTTTCCTTGGGGCTATTTGTGATATATCGCTGGTCTCTTTGGTTCTGATGTTGTCCCCAGTTGTCGGCAGCATCCTCAGTTGAATCAGTGTCATTTTGATGGGAGCAAAGTTGATTTGATTTCTTGCGTCTCGGCAGAAAACTCGTTGCCCTGGCTAAGGCCACCGTATCACTCGTACAGTCATCCATGATCACGAACCCCAGCGTTGTATTAGGTAAAATGTCGCTTCGTTTATTCATCTCTTGTATACCAAAAACCATGGCCTGAACAAATTGTGTCTGTAAAGTTCCTACCAATGTATCGCTGCACAATTTTCCTTTCTTGTCGTATTCATGTATCGGGAATATCCCACCAATTGTAATATCGCCGGGCTGTGAATAGGAGCTCCAATCCACAGGTCTTCTCAATCTGAGAAAGTCACCTGTAACATTGGCCACAACTACGAAAAGTAACCATTTCTGAAGCATGATTTCTTCAACTGTCCGTCAAGCAATTTTGATGTACCGTCAGTTTGCGTGTAAAATCCCCCGTCCGCATTCGTTTAAACAGGTTGGGTGTTCGCTGTTCTATTGAAGCCGATATCTGAGAAAGTATATGTAAAATACCAGTGTACAGAGTTATCGTGCCTTGTCCATGATTTTCACACAGGTATCTCTCCATTATTATTAGTCAAGCCAAAATAAAACCTGCCCCGAATGGAGATGTCTCAGTACAAACTGTCAGCTCTTTCATTAATGGCAAACTAACAAATTTCCCCGACTTTAACACAGTCACGATACATGAAAACCTAGTTATTTATGATATCCGTTTCCGTTAATTTAACATTTGAATGTGCTAAATACTAAACCAATCAGCATCTCATTAATTTGCAGGTAAAACAAAGTTGCGTCAGGTTGTGCTTCGTGATATTTTTCAACGACGCTTCATTCAATGGCAATACGCTTATTGTGTTTCTCCTTACAAGAAATCTGATGTTCTTTTCCTAATTCGTTCTTCGCCAGATCTGACAGGTATGGTAGGCCTGGTTATTTAGCTAATTTTAGTATAAATTTAAAAAATACACCAAATGTTGTTTATTATGAATGGTCGTCATCGATTACAAAATCTATCAAATCTGACAGATCCGTCAGATCTGACAAAAACTCAATTAAGAAAACCTTCGTTTATTTCCAATGATTTCGCTTTGATCAAAATGAACTTTTCGGCAATTTTGTCGAATACGTCAAGGTAATTAGGAAATGACACCTATATATTATTACAAACAATATGCAACGTCATGAAATTTATATTAGTGACTGGTGCACTAATGCACTGCTCTTTAATATGAATACTACAGCCACAAAAAGCTTCAAAAAAGATTCTGTGTCCTTTAATCCAGAAGGCGACGTCACGCTGTGCAGAAGACGTCTTGCACAGCTTCATTATAAATAATATATCCACGATTGACAGGAAGGTAAGGGATATATTAGATTCCATTTCCGCAATACAAAGGTCATACAATATACCTTTGCCATTGTCAAGCCATTAACAGAATAATTTAGGTTCCTCATAGATCTAATGATGATGAAAAAATAATAATAACTGACAAGACGATGTCACAATGACCAAATGAGAAATAGTTTGATAGTTTCAGGACGTCCTGCGAGCAAATATTTATATTTAAATACAATGTATATGTATGTGTTGTTCCTATGCCAACGCAGAGCACTGTATTAACTTGCGGTGTACGCTGTTTAGCTTGTTATAAGCTTGTTCCCGAATATTAGGAATAATAACAAAAGCAATAGGTTTGCTTTAAACCGAGAAAAGATTGTACTTTATTTCTGCAATCATTATACATGTTGCTTGTTGGAAGTCTCAATCTAAACTGAATTTGAATTTGAAATTGTTTGTAACAGCTTGGGGAATGCTTGTGTGTGATTGGCTAATAGGCTACAGCTTCCTGTCTGCCTGTAACTGCTGGCATGCACACGCAACATGCTGCTGAAGCATGTGTAAACAAGCGAGGTGGTACCGAGCTCGATCTGTTGCAAGCCCAGATGTAATACAGTTGGGTGTGTTTATAGGCGAGTTCCTGGTTGGAAAGTTAAAAGTTGAAAACTGCAATTGATGTACAGTAGTGTGAAATTAGCGATGTGTCAAGAATAGGCCAACTTTAATTTTCTAGTTCCTATGTCTGGCCTCCTCGGACTGGTGTGCTTGGTGGGGGCTGGGACGGTTCTAAGTCCAATGCTCTCCAAATCCAAAAGCCACAATATGCACCATACTGGTCCAGGGATACTCGATGTGACATAATCACCACTAACAAACTGATCAAATTTGAATTCAATAAAAAGAGGTATGAAACCAAGCTATATACAAGCACCACAAGGCATTATGACATAAGAACACTGCGACATGCGACAAAGATTGTTTGTGATCAGATCACATCATACACCTTCAGCCTTACATTTTCCCCACATGGCGGGGTATGAAGTTTACGTCACTGTCTTAAGGAGGTCCATATTATAAAACATGAAGCTTCATGTTTTGTAATATCGAACTCCTTGAGTTCGAATTTGATCAGTTTGTTAGTGGTGATTATGTCGCATCGAGTATCCCTGGACCAGTATGATGCATATTGTGGCTTTTGGATTTGGAGAGTGTCGGACTGCGAACCGTCACAGCCCCCGCCAAGCACACCAGTCTGCAGAGGCTGGTGACTTAAGTCTTTAACAATTATCCATTATAGATATTACAGGAGATATAAGAGAACTACACCACCTTTTATGCTTTATAAATGGAGGGCAAAAGCCAACAATCACTGTCAGTTAAAAGGATTCGTTACACATTAGTTCCTCGTGTTTAATAATGCACAATGTTAAGTCAATGAAAACGTGGATTTACTTCCCTTAAACATGACACGACCTCTTTGTGGATATAGATTTAACTTAAGTTTTGTAGATGAATTGCGTTATGTCATTATGGTACATATTTTATTGCGACATATTAGTTTGCAGCAGCAGAACATCAATCAAGCTGAGGACCTGAGCTCATTTGACATTTGCGATTATAATTCAAAATACCAGACGCAATTAAAACTATGCTATCTCAATAATATTAAAATTCAGTAATTAAATTAGGATTTAAATTGTGTGTGATATAAGATGGAGTTCTGATGCATCATTACACACGAGATAAATGTTATGCTCGGTGCCTACAAAAATGTAAAGTAAAAAAAAAATCTCCGTATTCAGCTACGCTCTTGTAAGGACGGAGGATAATGGCACGAATCGACGATGGGCAAATCTTGATTCTACAGGCTTATTCAAATATGCCCCTCCCCCCCCCCAAAAAAAAATTAAATAAATTATAAGGAAGCAATCGAACGGAAAAAATATCGTTGTGTTCCGCATCGTCGCCGTATCGAAGAAAAAATTGTGCTAAATTTTACCGCGAGTACACATGTTAAGAGGTCAGGTTTAATAAACCCTTTTCGCCAGTTAGTAAACTTTAATCCAACCAATTGAAACAAGATTTAACAAAAGGTAATTTGTAAGTTGAGTTTACTACACGTAGTCCCATTCCCAAGACTTACTACCAATTAGTCATTCTTCTGGAAACTGGGAATTGGTTTCCATGTGAGCAAAAACGCGTAGGTCAGTATTAAAGTAAATAACTTTGTTTAATGAACTTAAAACAGTTTAATTTTGCATAAGGAAAGTAGTGCATACGTAATGTCTGACGTAAATTTGTTTTTGGTCATTATTCATGCATGTTGACCAGTTTCTGCTGTAGTTCCAAATGTAATATAAATTAATATAAAATATACACCATAATCTTCACACATATCAACAGAGAGAGAGAAAAAATATGTATACGTTCCTCTTATTTTCAGAACAACCTTATCTAACAAATGTACAAGTAACATACTGGTCTACATTCAGTAATTTGTTGGCACGTGGTTATGTAACTTTCGCAATTCGTTCCAGTTTGGTCCCGAATTGTATGAAAATAAAATTGAATCGGACGTTTTAGCCGCTGATGTTTCAAATATTTTCATTGTCTATCGAATAGGATTCAATAAAACCGTGTGATCTTCAGCGTGAAAAAAATTACTTCTTTTTACTAACATTCTAGTTATAATAATTGCAGGAGTCACACTGTCAAGGAACTATGACATTTCTATCAAAATAGTAAACATTTGTAAAACCATATGACTAATTGCAGGAGATAAAACGAGAAATTCATTCGAGAGACTCGCAATTGAACAATAGCTAACTCGTAAATATGTCGCGGTATTTTCCTTACATTTACATGTACATGATTATCCAATGTCGTGCTTCTAGACCAGCGAAATCCCCAATTTTTTTTAAACAATTAAGCTGTGATCTCAACAACAAAGTCGTTAAAACACTGAGCGCCGACACATTGTTAGTTTTTAAATATATCAACAATCGTGAAGTGACTTCAGGTAAAAAGCTACAGACGTACGTTTGATGTCACTCCAGACTCTTCTGAAATGTGCTATTTCATAAATAATGTATACCCTGCGTTTTGACTTGTCTCTACATGTATGTATTATACCGTTAGTCTCTCGGGTACCTGTAGGTTTTTGATGAAATAACAACGAAATAGAAACTGAATTCATACAGAATAATAGCCTATTCATATTTGACAAGTGATAGTGTTTAATGATTTTTTTTTTTACAGGAGTCAACAAATACTTTGAAATGAAAATTCCCTACAACTCAAAGATGTGTATGGCAGTTCAAACACTCAACGACTCGAGCTTCGATACATCTTCTATAATTAATAGTCTATAATTTACCTGAAACCACTTCCTTTACATGACAAGTTTACATATTTGTACAGGGAGTATATAATTATTAAAATAAGTCTACGTATATTGAACAGGTAACCTCTGTTTGTACATAAAGGCCAATGTTTTAGCCGCACTGTATATCATATCCTTTCTCGACAGTCCAGTTAAAGTATATTGCCAGTCTGCATGAGACACATGAGGCATCTGTGAACGAATGACTTGTCCTATCGTGACGGAGAGCCCAGACCACCGTAGATTGTAGTCTGATGGAGTTTGATCTTGTGCAGAGAGAACGTACTCTGTTGGTACGGGCACCGCCTGCGTAAAAACTTGCAATTCTATGTTGTTTTCCGGGTCCTTCAGCATGATACACCCCAAGTCATACCATCTGAAATCATACAAGAAAACTTGTAAGTACATCAGCGTTTATTGTAATTAATATGCACGAAAATATTCGTTTTACAATTTCCAGTTTCATTTAACTGAAATTCCATTACGATCTTGAAATTAGTCTCATTGCGGGTTACATCTGTACGTACATTCGAACTCCTTTTTAGAAGGCATCCCAGTTTTACGATCGAATTTCGTTCAGGAAATTATTTCTTCTCAGTATTTCGTGATTATTTTAGGGCCAGACTCCCAGACGCAGTGTCCAGGCACTATTTCATTTGTAAGGCCACTCCTCATTGACGGACAATATTTCCTGAGAGAAAATAGTGCCCTTTCAAAAGGAGATCTGCTATGTAATGTGCATTAGCGGTAGAACCAGTAATTTCTTCGGCCCTACGCTGAGCTAATCTTTTTCTAAAAATGTTATACTAAGGCAATTCAACTTGTATGTAAACTAGTAAAAGAGTTGTGAAGTGCTCTTATGCCTCAGCTGAGGCGACCTAATTCAGTTCCACAGATAACCGAATGTGAGAACTGTTCTAAGACTGCAGCCATTAGCTGTCCTGCATTGATGGGCATTTGTATCAGAAAATACATGTTGTCACGAACTCCCTAGGATCAGTTTAGTGCCAAATGCCACATTCAAAACATGCTCTTGGGACGATAATTGCAAATGAAGCTGCCAGATTATTCTGCTGATTTACCCGGATTCCTATTCCATTTATCCACTTAGCTCTATCAGTGTCCAGCTCTTTACTATATATATCCGGAGTGAATCTAAATGCACTTCAAACCCAAGGGACAAACTGGGAGCTCATTTGGCAAATCAGCTTGTTATCCGACTCTCTTACACAGACAGCGTTGTGTACCACAATTTTCTCCTATTGTCGAGCCATGCTGAGAATTTAATGAAGGTTGTTTTGTCTATTATAAAACGTTATTTTGGCAATTGAGAGATTTTTTCTGATTAAATGCATATCAGCAATGGTTTACAGTGAATCCGACGTTTTTGCTGATAGACCCTTAGTTTGTCTTGGAGAATGGGTCTTTTCAATAAAAGTTTACCTATTCAGTTGAATAGTGTGACCATACATTAAAGAAAGGGATAAGGTTCTACTCTAGAGCTAACTTTTAATAACCAACGAGATACAATCTAATGGTTATCTTTTCAAGAGTACTTCTCTCCATCAGGCAGTGTATCGTGAATTCTGCGTATTCATCAGTCTAGCTACGGTTGATATTCCCCTGGGAAGCTCTAGCCATATTTATCATATCTCACAGAGAATGGCATTTACACTTGTGTGGCTTGATAAAAAGGAGCATTCTAAATTTTTTATGGAGAATATCTCCACAATACAACACCATGTCACAACTAATCATATTCAATAAAAACGTAATTTGAAGCGACATTTAATTTCCTAAACATGAGGAATAAAGCGAAGTTATCATTCCTTTGAAAATGATAACCGTCGTTTCCATCAGAAAAACTTCTATGTTGCCGTCAGCGAAAAAATAAATATAGGCTTTTACTGACTCGGAGACAATTTCTTTGGAATTTTTTTCAATTAAATTTGACATATTAAATTTATCCAATTCAATGGTCTGCGAACATTCTTAAGAATAACATTTAAGAGAGTAGGAAAGACGATAAATCATTCTGTCCATAATCGGATGAAAGATAAAAGCAAAATTGCATCACAAAATGTAAAGATTAGAATGTTGCCAACAAAATCTGACTGTGAAGTAAATATCGCCATTTGAAAAGGCTCTTGAATACGAATGAAGAGAAATGATACACACAGGGATTCATCCATTGATTGCCTCTCATTGAGCATCATCACTGTTCACACTCTTGTTCACTGGAATCGCTGACACTGGGGCAAGCATAACCCAATCGAGTGACATTCAAACCACATAAAACGACTAATTCACACAGTAGCAATCGCACTCCACCGAGAGAAACGTCTCCCAAATGATCAGACAACGACTTGAATCCGGCGGATCCAGAATGTTGTTGTTCCACTGTTTCATCTCCTCATTCACAAGTCACCATGGCTACAGTTTCAGACAATGTCATAAAATTCGTAATTCGGGTCGAGTACACATACTCATGCCGTGATGCTACCATACACTAGTAATTTACGCGGATTAAATTTCCGATAGAACTCCTGCGAGGCTATTTGTTCTATCGGACAATTAATTACACAGATGTAGCATTGGATAATAAAGCTATCGAGACACATATTTTCTAACTGGCGGAAATTTACTCCTAAGTATATAACTCTTTGCGGACTTCACGGATATTTCTGAGGATGTGTGTGAACATTCGTAAACTAAGTACCCATGATTCGTAAAGGTTATTGTTTCACTAGGGCTTTGGCTTCATGATTGCTCTGTTACATGGTCAGACTTTGCCATGAATGCAACTTTCCATAAACTTGTAACAATTAAGTTATTGGAGTCTCGGGGTATTCATGGTTTCGTTAAAATCATTTTTGCACAAGAAAACAGTGATGGCTTTGAGAAAGGTCCTGTCGAAAATTGTTGTTCTGCTTCACTCTCTTGTGAAACCGTTTATTCTGTAGGCAACATGTGTACAAGTAACTTTTTTCACAACTTTAAGCACTGAGTACAGGTTGACATATCCGTTATGTACATAATGCATTGGATTTCTTACGTTTAAATCAACAAAACAAGAGCTGTATAATATTGCCAAACAGCAAAGTACCAAAACACGTGCCGAACATGTCGGTGACATTCGGCGGAACATACGAGAGATGTGGATGAGCGCTTGTATCAATCTTGCCAAAAGGATAATCCATACTAATCAAGCAAATGGTTTCAAGGATTGCTACATCAATAATCTGCGAAAAGCGACGAAATCATTTCCCCAGAAAATATCAATGACAATAAGTGGGTGAATAAACAAAATGAATTACATCGCAAATATGTGGTCAAGGGCACATTCATAATTGAATCACAACTGGCGAGAAAACTTGACCTGCAACAGTCTGCTCTTTTGATTACAGAAAAACATGGGCATTAATAATGTCTTTGTGCCATGATAAACAACGCGGTTTGTAATTATACACAGGCTGTAATTGCAAAAACTTCATAACGAAACTTAATTTATGGACATCACTCATTTTTTGTTTAATTTGTGCAGACAATTGAGGGAATTGTGCCAATTTATTCAAGGAACACTCTGTAATACAAGCCAATGGTCCACAGATACCGGAAAATACAATTTATAGATTACTGAACACTCACATAGATTAAAGAAGTTTGTCTTGTATGGCATTTCTCCTTTCTTTCCCAGAATAGGACGCACGAGAATTTGAAATAGGGCCTTGTGAAGTCTTGCAAATAGCGTTCACCATTTAGTTCAACGAAAAAGGTTATCACTTCATCAAAAGGTCTTCAATTACCACTCGAATTGTCATCGATTTTTTCTTTTTCTTTTTTTATTACTTTTACTTCAAAATTGTGTTGCATTCACTAACATAATACGAGTCCTGCTGTGCAGACGCACATTTACTTTACTCAGACTGAGACAAATTTAATTTTTAACGCTTCCATGAAGAAAAATAGAAAACAAATGATGGATTCAACAGTGCAGATGTACTTACATCTTGCTTTGTGTATGGATTTTACAATAATCTATATTTAATGTTATTGGTTCGACACTCTAATTAAAGAGTAAGATTTAAGAGTAAGAACAGATGTAATCGGAAATAAATGGAGACGGCAATAAACTTATGACTAACCTGTCAGGTAATAGTTCTGCTATAAAATTTTCTACGGACACAATTGGTTGTATTTCGTGTACAGCACCAGTTCGTCTCAAGTTGTCAATCCTATCCTCAGCGCCCTTCAATCCCGCTGAGTAACCAACCGGCTGCGGGGCAATGCTTGGTTGACTGTCCTGTGTGTGATAACGTTTAAAGTTTCTGTTTTTGTTTAAAATATTACTGAATTACATTTTGCTGTTTTGTTTTTAGTTGTTAAGTAAGCAAAATCCTGGATAAGATACATCGAAAAATAAGTGACATATGATTACTTCGAACGCGAGTTCATTGCCACAGAAAAGTGTTGCATAAAAGGGTGAAAACATTGTGTCTTGTATTTCAAACTAAGTTGTGCATACCATTCCAGACACTGACGCTCTACCAAAGACATCCTGGAACGCTTGTCTCACACCGGCTACCTTCACTTCCTTGACTGACGTTACAACTACATGAATATCTCCACCGGACACTGAAAATGAATGTAGATTTAAACTGTTAATATTCAAAATTTTGATACAGTAGAACCTGTCTTGAGCGACAACTGAACTTTTCCCTCCCAAAAGTGTCGTAAAGGGCGGGGTGTCGCCCAAGACAGGGTCATTTAAACTAGTTTTAACAGCTAACATCCAAAGGAAAAAGTGTCGTAAATGGCAGGATGTCACCCAAGACAGGTGTCGTTCAAGCCAGGTTCTACTGTAGATATATTCATATTTCACAAATTTGTTGATACATAGTTCACGCATGAGTACGTTCAATGATATGGTGGATTTTGCACTAAATGATACTACAGTAGAACCTGTCTTGGGCGGCACCTAACTTTTGGTTGAACGGAATGTCGTAAAGGGCAGCAATGCCGTTCACGACAGATAAAATAAACATGAATAGTAAGGATTCAAGTCAGAGAAAACTGTAGAATAAAGCAAAATGTCGCCCAAGACAGGTGCCGCTCAAAGCAGATTCTACTGTATACTCTTTTGCATTTTCAGCACAGGTAATTTATCAAACAAAATTACATGAACTATGTCATAATAAAAGCTTGTACATCACACAGAACCTGTTTGTATCATAAATCATGTTTTATGCGCCACCATTATAAATCACCACCGTTTGTTTTTCACAGTAATAAGTGCTGTCTTTAAACGTTTTGCAATTTATTGATGATGTAATGTTACAAGAGTACTTCTTTTGTCAGAAATATATGCGTGTAGTGTCCTAATGAAATGATAATCTCACTATAAACACATTGCAATTTCAATACATTATACGATTTGTTGTTAATTAAATTTAGCAGCAGCTGTATCCATATTGTTTCGACACAATTTGTGGTGCAATAAAACTAATTACTTCTGACATTTATCTGCTAATCTCAATGACAAGCAGCCAGTGGGCCTTCTATTGAAAGGCTTTGTTGCGTACGGTGACTTTATTCATCAGTCATCATAATAATTAATATGGCATTTGGAAACAATAACTTTACTCTTCACAATTCACAAATCCGTTCCTTCACACATTCACAAATCCGTTCCTATCCTTTTCTACGACAGTTAAAAGAATAGTAGAAAATGAGAAACAACTTACTTATAACTTCTTTCATTCCGGGATCTAGTGTGGTTATCATGGTTTCCACACTGCTCTGAAAACAAAATTTATTTGATTAAACAGGCTAGTGTACAATTATGTTTACTTAAAACACTGTTGTGTTATTCAATTCTTCAAATACCAGAGTGAACACAATGACAGATGGATTTTGTTAATGAGATTAAACTTTTCTTGATCTTTTAAGTTTTACTTAAATTTTATTTCTCTGAGCAGAATACGAAGCTTTTGAAATATTATACAAAAAAAAAGTGCTATCGGCATTTTTCTGACGATTTGGCGACAGATGTTTTGTCCATTACCACAATTGTCATACCTCAGATGATTTAATTAACTACTATTATTGATCCCAACCTGTTAGGAAAGTTAACGTTTTCGTCATGTTTATCTACAGGCCATGGATAAGAAACTTTTATTTTGTTGCATGGACATGTGTTGACGAAACATGAAGTCAAAGATAGGACCCAGGCTAAGATTTTCCTTTAGCCATTAGACGTTACCTTTGTCTAAAAGTAATATGGCACATTTGCGACTATATCCCATACGTCAAAAATCAAAACTTTTAGCAATATTATCATTGTACCAAGCTTTGTTACAACTTTTGATATTATATGAAATGACTTCTGAAGGGATTTTCATTGTATCAAGACTTTTGAAATGATTACATTAAATCATGATGGTCAACCCCATGCCATCATTATTAACATCATTATTTGGTGGTAAAATATTTTATAAACCATAACTTGTGGCTGAGACGATTAGCCAGCTAAAGATGCAATGGCTAAGTGTCTAAGGAAATGTCCATCAGAGGTACACGGGAAGGTCCTGGTCAAAACTATGAGACGTGTAACGTCTTCCTCGGCAATAATCAAAGGCGACAACCACAACAGCCAAAGCTGAAAGTTTCAGACCCAACATTCTTTACTTGTGTGGCAACAAGAACATGCAAAAATAAGATATTACGTGTGGTAAATTTGAGTGAATAATAACCTTTGTTTTCTCGACCACTTTGTTCATGAAGTTGCTCCCTGAAAACCAACCGAAAATTCCAGAGCCTTGCTGTGTCGAATCATCATGGTCAACAACGTATGGGCCTGATTGTTGTGCAATGGCATCTAGTGATACATTAATGGCTGAACTGGCTTCATATGGAGTTTGCATTGCTAAAAGAAGAAACGATGTGTGTAAAGAAGAGTAAAACATGATGAACTAACTATTGTCTTTTTTGTAAACATACCTGTTGAAGTTATCTTGATAACAATAATCGCCGGAATTTATGCGATATTACAAGCTAAAAGTGAACAGACGACTTCGATAATAAGTATTTTGCATACATAAATTAACTAAAGAAAACTAAATCATACATTCTTGGTGTAATTTAAACCCTATAGCAAAAGCAAACTTACCTGGCGGACTGGTATATTGTTGCTGAGGATTCGCATATTGCTGTTGTTGAACAGGAGATGGTCCAACAGGCGACATATATGGAGGCACTGAATCTGGTCTACAAGCCAAATAGAAATACACATATAATTTCTTTTCTCAAAAATTCTTGGTCATGTTTATTATTACGGGAATTAATTGGACAATGTTCTCAAACTATCGCATGGCAAATAGAAAGACAAGGAAACTATGCATTAATTGAACATTACATTTACATTTACATTTATATCATCACATTCTGGAGCTACAAGAAACTTTAAGTCCTGGGGATGCAACACTTACCCAGGTGCTGCAGGTGCAGTTATGCCTGTAGCCAATGCAGAACTTACTGCTGGCTGCATAGCAGGTCCCCCCGATAACGACGTTACCTCGGGATTTGCCATGGGCTGAAATGGAAATGGATAATAATCATTACAAATTTAATTTATCTGACTTATCTCATGATCCCTCGAATTATATGAAGCTCTAAACGTGTAATTGCCCAAATGTCAGTCCTGCCTAACATCAACCACCTTATTTGATAAAGTAGCTCCATCTGTTAATACTAAAACGCTAAACCTCATTCGAATGTTGCTATTCTTTCGTTACGTGGATAGTCGCTGAAAATGGGACTTTTCTGCACAGCCTAGCCTGTTTTGAGCGACACTTAAGTTTTCCTTGCCAAAAGTGTCGCAAAAGGCTGGGTATTGTTCAAGACCAAGTCATTTAACTTTTTTTCTAATTTTATACTCAGGGAAAAGGGTCGTGAAAGGCAGGATGTCGTTCAAGACTGATACCGTTCAAGACAGGTTCTACTGCACTGAAGAAAAGCACCACTAAAAAAATTATGTAAATGATACCTTGTGTGTAACCTGGACGACACCTGCAGTTGGTACAAATCCTCCTACGGGTGGCGGTGCCATTGACGGACTTGCACCTGGCTGTCCTGGGGTACCACCTGCCATGTTCGGTGGAGTCATACCTCGTGGCGGAGTCATACCCCTCGGTGGAGTGACACCATGAGGTGGTGTCATACCTCGTGGAGGGGTACCTGGGGCCAGAGGGGTGACTCCACTAGTTAATGGTGATGTTGGTAGGTTTGGTAGAGCAGATGGCGTAAAGGGTGTTGCACCCGGGGCTGTTGCACCAGGTATCTGTGGAGTGGCAGGCAGAGATGTAGGCAGAGTTGATGGAAGACCACCAGGCATGGGAGATACACCTCCTACTATGGTGGAGACCGGTGGTACACTGGTTGGTGTGTACGATGGTGTCACTGCCTTTGGTGGAGTATCATCTCTTTTTGACACAGATGCTGCAAAAAACAAAACAATACTCATCAATGTCTCCTGAAAATGTTTCTGTTTCTTTATATACTTTTTAATTTTATTTTTGGCCTGGAGTCTTTTGTTTAATCATTTGAATTACATTACATTGTTAAAATTTCAAAGGGCGACAATTGGGGAAAAATTCAACTTGGTCTCTAAAAGCCAAACTGTTTGTCAATAGTATTAAATCTATTTATAAACAATCAACTTGCGACGAAACTTGTCAACGTGATAGTTATGATAATATTTTATGTTTACAAATCATGTATTTGAAAGGGCTTTTTTGTTTTTGTTTTTGTTGACTTAATTACAATTCCTCTGGGGGTGCGGGGTGGGGAGGGGAGCGATGCAGATCTTTAGTCAGAACGTTCCTTCAGAGTCTAACTGCAATGTTGGCGGAGTTAAGAGCTTTTGCTCAAATGTGTATGAAACTTCCAGATCCAGATTCACTGGTAGAATTATTGCTCAAAAGTATTCGTTACTTTCTTATGGGCCCTAATTCCTAACCTCAGTTCCTCAGTACCAAAGTTAATCCTTGCCAATTAATTCAATTTAGATAATGAAAATGGGGCATTTGAAATTTGCCTTCGTCATTATGAATGTCCGGTGTACACTCTAACGTGAAGTGTCTTTGCCACGCATACATTTCGGGCAGTCTCTGTAGTATGTCTTTCTCGAGTCTGAAATGAACCCTGGACGCTGGGCCAGAAAAAGGATTTGGTCAAGAGGGGCCAGACCTAAAATAAAAGGGATTGTTGGCCCAGTTATCCATTCTCGTTGACCTAATGAAGAAGACTTGTTAGCCCAACAAGACACCATTCTCGTTGACCTAATGAAGAAGGCTTGTTAGCCCAACATGACAAATTTGTTTCATATAATCTCTATCATTCCACTATTGAAGAAAATATGTTCAAACGGACCTGAGCTCGTTTGGCATTATCAAAAAACTAAGACAATTTAAGTCACACAATCACATGCATATAAATAAAGCGTCCAAGATCAAATCTCCAGTCACAAATATGACTGCCAAAATGGAAATATGAGTGGCATCAATATAATTTTTACAAAAAATAAAAAGATGCCACAGACTCTTAAATATGAAGTCTGTACCATTAAATGCCTGTCAAGGAGCAAGGATCAAAGGGAAGTATAAATATGGCTGCTAATTTGAGAATAATGGTCACAGCAACATAATTTTTGCTAGACTCTGATATGGGACATGGGATCTCTGTGACCGTTTGTGTGCTCAGGGTGAGTGTGCACAGACAGTGCCCACGACAACACCGATGCCAACGCCAATGACAGAGGACGGACAATTCAAGATTCTTTGGCTTCTTTGGCATTTATGCTCAAATTTAAGCTCAAATATACTTTTCACTACTGTCATTCTTCTTTGTCATTGTTGATTTTGGTGTAATCCCCAAGCACTGGCCATGCACAAAATTTCATTGCAAATTAGAAGAAAATCATGGCACATAAATGAATAGGTGTGATAGATGACAGGTCCAATCTGGCTGCGGTGGCTGAATGGCGAGCAAGAACCCCGCTTCGAAGCAAGCGATCGGAGTTCGACTCCTGGTGCTGTAAGTAGACATTGGGCAGTAATCACAGCCTCACCAGACCAATGTGTAAAATTGGTAACAGCCAGTGGGATGGCTGGATGGCATGCCCTGCAGCAACACATGATCGCACCACCACAAGGTGATGGCTTGCTTGAGCGACAGCTTACACCATGGTTTGGGGAGTTCTCAGGTGGGCTCCTTGCTGGGAAGTTGTAAACCGCAGTCGATGTATACCATGTATTAGACCAACGGTTATCAAGAGTAAATCAATGCTGCCTCTAAAATTTTCAAAATTGTGTACATCTGACTCATTATCAGGGTTGTCAAAAAGTACCGTCCACCGTCCAATTTGGACGGCAACTTTCACTTAAAATCAAGCGGGATCTGCACTTAGTCAATTCAATGAGAAATTTTACTGCATGAAGTTTTCCAAAATACCGATTGTAAATGGTGTAAAATTAGTATACTGTGCCTTAAAAGCCAACAGATTTAACCATAAGGGAGGTTTATCAGCATTTTCAATGCTTTTTGAAAGCCGCTGGAAGGCACTTGTATTTTATTTTGACAACGCTGCATTTTTTTTTTACAAAAGTGCGTACATTTCTGAGAAGATGTGCAATTCACCTCTCAGAATACCTATCCAAATTATATTTATGTGCACATATGGTCGCAGAAACTTCATAAAAGTGCGTACATCATCAAAAATATGTGTGAATCTCGCAAATACACGCTATAGATGCATCCCTGGTAAATTAGTTAAGTTCAGGAGCCATGGGTAGAATTATTAAAACAGGAAAACTAATGAAACATTACATTGTGTGACATGAAAATGTGAGCCGACAGAATGACAATAACCAGGATGAACTGTGGTCACTTTTTCATGTCATGTACCATTAAGTCTCACTGGACAGACAACTTCAAAAGACAACATGAGCCGACAGGCCCTTTGATCTGGGTCATCAGTCCCATGTTGTGGGCCAACAGTCACTGCGTCGAGCTGCAGAAAGGCCGTCGAGTGCACACCTGTTACCTATATGCATTAGTATAGGTGGGCTCATCTGGCATGAATGACATCGACACCCCATGGAAACTGTCCTGTGTGTACTGGTTTTATCAGCATTGGCGGATCCAAGGGGGGAGGGGGCGCTGCTGGCACGCCCCCCCAAACGGACCAAATTTCCTTCATTATTATAGGGTTTTGGAGAAAAATATTAAAAGGTGCCTCTTCAAGCATCTGAAGGGGCCGGGGCGCCCCTTCTAACGAGAAATCCTGGATCCGCCACTGATCAGGGCCTACCTTGAGTAACATCTGTACAAGCCGCATCCTGCAGTTGGTCTGCTATTTTAGTTTGTGCAATCTGAGTTGTAACCTCCCCAACCTGTTCTTCACTTCCAACTTCTTCCATCATATTTGACAGTCAACAGGTCAGCTTCAACACCTGTAACCAGGTAACCAGACATCATTCCTGACTAATATGAAGGGCAAAGGACAAGATCACATCTACGTACAACGTGTTTTTTACGATAAAAATTCGTTTTAAATTTTAGTTCATTGCAATTAAAGCTGAATAAAAATCCTTTGAATGCAGTCATTCTGTTTCTAAACTGACCGATAAACATGATAATCTCATTGACATGCATGGGTCATTTTGTGATAAACATATTAGATCTAGTCTAGATCCGAGACAGGGTGGACTTGTCTACAGAGTAAGCTAGGGCCAAACATGTAATTCACAATTCACATTGTCATGTAATTTCTTCAGATACTAAATATGTACAATCAAATATAGTACCTTCTAGAATGTTCTTCTGTAGCGTATTGTGGAGAGAAAAACTTTTTCAAAATATTTTGTATCTCTCTAACGTGGCAGTTGTTATATAACACTAGGTGGCGCAAGGGTTTTGGGAAGTAAATAATTTACACCAGAGGGCAGCACCACTACAGTGGTCGAACCTTCCCTGTTTTTGACCACTTTCATTGACGGATCTGGGTCGGGGGGGGCGCGGAAGTCGCACGGCCCCTCCTATGGCCGGAATTTTCACTTTCATGCAGTTTTCAAAGAATTTTGGGCGAAAATAGGGGTGGCGCCCCCTACAGGCCCGGGCGCCCCCTCCTATGGAAAATTTTGGATCCGCCACTGTGTCGCTTTTGTAACCAAGTATTTCAAATAGATACCGACACGTTAGGAAAGAAACAA
>JBCAUI010087880.1:0-19439 GCA_038406195.1 Haplosyllis anthogorgicola | reverse complement strand
TCGATATAGGAATATCGATATAAGCGGAACAATTAACATTGGGGTCAATGGAAGAAATTTGGCGTGGAAAAAATATCAATATAAGCGGGATATCGATATAAGCGATATCGATATAAGCGGGGAGGAGTGTATAATGATAGCAAAGTTTCATGTTTTAATCATAAGTGGGAATGATTTTTTTATTTCAAAATTTCGAATACACATGCATAAGTGTAACTTTGAGGCAAACTGCCTCCAGTAATTTATCTCTGATCAAATGTGTGAAATGTTACCGCTTGTTATTATAATTACCCGCAACAATCAGAGTTGATTGTTTTAATGTCCACATCAACTACCGGTACACTCGTTTGCCTATATAAAAAGTGCATGCTGTCATAACCTTGCTACAATCTCAGTTTGTCACTGGACATTTTGCGTTGAAATGAACGTGTTCCACACGAATGTACTTACTGTTAATTTCTCTTCTATTTTAGCCACAAACGAAAGTGTTACACTTTATTTAAGTTTTTGGCATTACCGAGTCCAAATGCCATATTTATTCTAATACAGGCACCCAGTGTTTAGACGAATTTTTGAGGGGGTGCTTCTTTTGAAAAAATCAAAGGACCAATTTCACAAAGGTGCTGCTACCTATTAGAAACATGAGAAGGACTTAGATTATGAGCCAATGAGTCCAGGACATTAAACAAAGTTACATATTGATAGCATGTAATAAAATGCATCAATAAATGTTCAAGTTGGAAAAAATATTTAATTTATTTCCTTCCAAAAACAGGGGGCGCTTGTATTAGAGAGGGTGCTTGTATTAGAATAAATACGGTACTGATATATTTACTTGAGCAGTCAAAAACCACTGAAGTTCAATACGAAATATTGGTAAAATATTTACTCCCCAAGTCACCCTGGAAACCAATATTTCAATCTTAAAATTTAATATGGTACATCTCTATCTGTTCGATACATGACCATGGGCACGGGTGATAATAACAGTAACTGGCAGGTAAATATAATGAAGCTTCCATACACCTAAGTACATGTACACTCAACAGAGTTGCATTTGCGGGTAAATATATTTAGCAGGGTCACACTGAGAAAAGTCTACCCAGATTTCCGCTTATAATCAATCATGCATTATTTACAGCCAACATTTTACTTTTTTTAAACAACGCATAAAATATGGAATAATTCTGGATTTCTAAGTATGCGGGGTGAGTTATTCGAGTACCTACAAACATCGCGAAATCACGCCGAGAACCAAATTACTTCTGCAGGACGACACCTAACTTGGTGGCCCAACAATCGTAACTGAAATAGCAACGCATTTTTCAAGATTTCTTTCTCAGTTAACATACTGCAAAACGTCTTAGTAGACAAGCAAATTACTCCAATCTGGTACGAAGCGACTGTCTTTAGGAGCCATTACTTGCCTAAGTTTTTTTTTTCTCAGGAAATATTCGACGTTAATATGGAAACGTGATATCTTTTGTCAGTTTTAGGTCTAGCTTGTAGTCTCTGTACGAGGAAAGATTGCCTTTTTTGCCTACATATACCGTATATTATAGACTGTGTGAGCACAATATCTCTTTCGCTATTAATGAGCAGTGTGTAAAAAGAGTATCTTCCCTTATGATCAAAACTACAATGTGTACACACCACTTAGTATGCAGGTCTCGTAATGTTTGAAGAAACATACACATGAAACACACGTCTGTACAGATATATGTGTTGATTTCTCCTCTTGATATTGAGAATTTTATGCCCTCGAGACCTGAGATTAACCGAAGTGAAATGATCAATACTCCTGAACACACGTGTATCATATTGTTACACCAAACAACTTTCTAGCGAATAACTTCAGGTCAATTCTAATGGAATACTGTAGTTTACACAACATAAACCCTTGAAACAAAGCAAAAGTGCGTCTTACATTTTCTTCAATTCTTGAAGCTACTGAAGAATTGTCTATTTCAAATACACGTTCTGTATGAATCTTAATTACTTATATACTTCGGAAAAAATTAAAGGAAAGGTCGATTCTGTTTTATTTGACGCCTATCTAAATTGATCACGTAATGTTTTATCAGTGTCTCCACAAGACATCGTATTAATTATTATTCAGATGTTGTCATATTGATATTTATGTATCTTTCGTACATCTGACGTTATAAATTAAATCTTTTGCTAATGATTTCTAAAACTATTTGCTAATAATCTCATAATATTGCTTCAAAGCTGTACACAACACTTTTATCTTTCTTGGCGAAAACAGAAGCTGTGGAAAGGAAAATAGAGTGATGAATGTATGAAGTAAACTGTATTTTTTACTCGAGATATTGTAATCCATCCTACTCATTATGCTTACTTAACATCCAACCATAGCTTCCAAGCCAGGTATTCTCTTCATCTCAACAACGTAATGTTCTGTGGCAATGAATAACGCTCCATAAAATACAGCTTGTTTTCAATGTTATCTTCGCAAAATGAAAACAAAAGCATCAATTATGGATATCTCTGGTCAAAACTGTTATAACGCTTTGGGTGTGAATCTTCACTTTGAGGTCTTCGCTACCTAGATTTAAAAGTAGTATCTAATGTGTAACGATCACTATTAAATTATTAAACCATCACACTTTTTCTCTTCCAAATCAATGTAAACTAACGCACAAATAGAATTTTATAATGTAAATTCTTCATAGCTTGTCGCCTTCGGTTCACTTACCAGCTATTGTCACTCTGTCCATGTAGTTAATGAGGTTAGCAAGAAGCAGGAAGAACATGCACCAGAACGATTGAGCTCCCGTTGTCTTCCACCCTCCCTGTCCACCTTCAGCATCTTTCTCCATGAGCACCATCTCTTGCATTGGAATGTCTTCTTTGTCATTCTGAGCATGATGAGGTTTCTTGGATGGAATGTGTCCATTGAGTGTTGGTTTCCCTTCTGGACTAGGACTTGTATCACAGATCTGGATGAACTTGTACGAATCTTTGACGAGGTTGTTCGCGGGAACCCCAAGTCGTTCATTGTCGACAACCAAGTGAATGCTGGCTTCGGTTTCGTCCGTCTCATATTCGCTGTCCTTGTTGTTGTGCTCTTTCTCTTTCGCTTCTTTTGTTTCTGTGTTGTTCAGATGATCGTCCACATTGCTTTCATCTGTAGTTACACCGTCCACCTTAAGAGGCTCGGTCAAATAATCATCGAACTGGTCCCTGCTACCCATCTAGATTGTTGCCGCAACTCTTCTGCGATATTCACGAAGTTGCCTAAAAAGCGTGTGATGTGAAAATTGCGGGAAAACGTTCTGCACCTTGCCCTGCCTTTGTGAATGCTGTAGTCAAATGAAAATAAATGGGTGTTATTCTCGTAATTGTGTCTATTTTCCTCCCTTATCAGCAGAGATCTTGCTTTGGTATGATTACTCGCCAAGTAGGTTTACGAGTTTAATACCTATGTAGTCTGATATGTCTTATTTGCTTTTGAACATTTGTCCTACATCGATTTAATCTCAGTAATACTTAATTATTCATCCAGTTATTTTTCACAAAAATTTGATCCTCTTCTTAGGAATTTCACTCGACAAATCTCCTCAGTTAGTCAATTATATTTCATATGAGAATTATTCAATGTTGCCTCCATTTATGTCTATGCGTTGAAACGCCGCCAAATGAAAAAAAAAAAACAAGTTCAGTGAGGAATTATAATGTAATTTTCTTCGTCTGTCCCGTCCAAATATGCATTAAATGTTAATAACAGCACATGTATGACAATAATCTACCTATTGCAGTGTGATGTATTAGGTGTAGTGTGCACAATATGTCATGCGACACTTGCCGTAAAATTCCACATGTGCTGAGCCGGTGAAATGACCCTTTCACCTCGAGCGTTACCGAATTTCTCTCACCTCAGCTGAACTTTTTGCCTTTCCTCTTTGCAATTTTCGAATGAACCTCCAAAAAACCCTCTTGTCCTTGTTCAGGGTATTCAAACTGGTGTAATTGTCCTGGCTTGGGTTATGCTTTCAGTATTTGAAACACACGTTAATTTAGGCTGTTCAGCACTTCTTCAGTCAATAATACTGCCACATGTTCAAGTTGCTCGCCACAGAAAATGAGCAATTCACACGTTTTTCATTCAAAAAGTTATAGTCCATCAATTAGAAATCTGTCGTTTGAATTTCACATCCGATGTGCCCTAAGCCTACTCTTCGAGATGCCCGTCTCCCAAGCACAATATGTCCTCTAGCCACGTAAAAAGTAGAATAAGTGTCTGACTTTTAAGTAAACAAGTTACATAGGTGTAGGCTAAGATGAAATCTGTAGGTATGCTTTCATATTCAGTCAACATTTACTCACTTCGAAGGTCAAATCAGAAAATAAACCACGTCCTACTTATTTGGTAGCACTGAAATTAAGTTTTCCGTTCAAACGTTTACTGAAACACAATTTCTTTATCGTACATTATCCCTCTATGTCCAAATTCACTGAAAACATGTCACACATTTTCATGATTCTGAGCAAATAATGTACCGTAGCCATTTTCCTACGTGTTTTGACGGCATTGATTTGGCTGTCTGACAAGCAGCATGGCTTAACGTTTAGGACAAGTCCAGGGGTACATGTGGGAGGTTTCATTTTGAAAATTTGCACTTTGATTACAGGACAGTTTCCCTAAAACTTGACTATCTCCTCTTTTCACCGTTCTTTTTTCCAAATAATGAAGAAACAATCGAAAATTCAACATTTCCTAATTGTTTTGTTTGTTTGGTTTTTTTTCCACTGAGAATTGTCCGCAAAAAAATAAACAGGGTTCCCACTTTCTGGCATTGACAAAATTCCAGGGTTTTTCCAGGATTTTAAAGTGAAATTCCAGGTATAACATTCTTTTTTATTAATGTGGCCTCCAAATACCTTTGGGTAAAATGCTTACATTACCTATTTACACTACCCAAAAGTAATCCTACCCTTAATCGCTTAATTCTGATAAGTCCATGTACCATTTCTGGTTACTTTTCTAGAGGAAAGCCTTAAAAACGGCTAAAATTGCAAAATGTATATAACTATTCTTGGTACTGTCATTTTTCCAGGATACCTATGATTTTTCCAGGATTTTTAATAAAATTGTCCAATTCCAGTACTTTTCCAGGACTGGAAAACCTAGTGTCAATTTTCCAGGTTTTCCAGGAGTGGTGGGAACCCTGACTATGTGTCTTTCCAAAATCGCTGAACCTCATAAAACTAGTTCTTTGGAAAATTTGTTTTTAGAGTTTCAAAACCTGGAGGTTTTTTTTCTAAATCATTTGCATTACACTTTACTGACTGCACTTTTAAAGCGTGGTCACCGTTAAAAGATTTAAAAGAAATGCTAAAAAATAATAATCCTAGAAATCAATAAACGGTTTCCCAATCGACCGATTGTAGTGACCAATGTATTGCACACATCTCCTCGGCAACATACTTTCTTTTTTCATGTTTGTTTGTTTGTTTCAGAACTTTTTTAATTTACTTGTTCTATCTTAGCTAAAACACATGGTGCTGAGTAAAATATGGTTTCCTCAGACATGATTCATCGGGATTTCATTGGGAAAGACCTTAATTTTATTGATATTTATGAACAGTTTGGCTTTTCAGGGGCCAAGTTCAATTGGTTATTTTCTCTATCCCCGCACTAGAAACATCTTGCCATTTCAATGTAGTCCAAATGATTAATTAAAAGGCCTAATCACGATATTATAATTTAGGAAATGTTAACCTAAACACCTATTAATTTAAAGAGGTCTTACCCTGGATATATCCCTCAGGTTGAACAGGTAGTGTATTTTGGTGGGTGTTGGTAGGAACTTGGAGACGACGGCCTCGTACATCTCTATCGTCGCTTGCGTCATGACGTCACCGATCGGTTTTACTTCCTCCTCGAAGTCCTGCAGCTTCTGATTGATCATCGAACCGAAGATACGTTTGATCTGTGAATCCTGCGAATAAATCAGAATTAAGCGATTATTTGCTGGTTAGAATTGATGGAGAAATTACAGGCAGGTTCCATCACTAAAGAATACAAAAGAAAATTAATTTGGCCCCGCAAAAATAATCATAAATAACAAAAAAAAAATTCAGAAATAATTTACGATGAAAATCATTATTTGTTACAATACTTGGTTGCGAGTGATGCACCGATTATTAACAACTAAGTGGTGTCATACCAAATGTAATACCGAGGTACCAGTGGTCCCACAAATGGGACTGCAACGGTTGTAAGGAAATACACATGTTCATTTATGTGGGGGCTTGCACATGTGTGTGAGTCTATCTGATCTATCAGACCTATTTTTTTTCTAATTTTTATTTTTATTTTTTATTATTATTTTATTATCATTATTATTTTTTTGGTTTCTTTTGAAAAGCCTTTGTTTGGTTTACCTGTGGGAAGGTCATGTTGATGAGGTTGAACCTGCTCTGTAACCGACGCGAGATGACCATCCTTCCTCCACCAGGTGGCCCCATGGCAACCAACAGGAACATGTCCTACAGAATAAAACAGGGTTTACATTTGTTACATTTCTCCAAATTAGGCATTATCTTTCCTGACATTGCTTAAGGAGACCAATTATTAGTGACTGCCACTCACAGCGCGTCTTCATAAACTAATGCACCGCCCTTAACGCCAATGAGGCTAATGCTCACAGGAAGCTCAGCGCATGCTAAATGCACCAAAATTATCATGCGTTTAGTTTACGAAGATACACTGTCAATAACAATAAAATCGCCTGTTCATGTTCATAATGATGTCCACAATGTACAAATCAGAATAAGGGCCACTACAACATAAGTTAAAATTAAAAATTTGAGTAGTCAAGCATGGTTGCCACACTCCGAGAGAAATCAAATTCCCTATGTTTCCCCTGAGTTTTCCCTGTGTTCCTGAAATTTTCCCTGTGATAATTATATCTAATAAACTCATAATTGCAGCTTTAAAAGCTACTTTTGAATCTTATTAATGTTTCCTTTTTACACAGACACGTAAAACATAAGCTAGAAATTACATGTATAATGTAGATTACACTGCTGTAAAAATTGAATTAATGATCAAAGTGAGTGGCTGAAAATGTTAACTTTGAAAACATGCCGAGCAAAGCAAGGCAGGAAAAAAATTGGGATATGTAAGCCAACAAAAATGCAATTTACACAGAAATACATCATTTTTGGGAAATTTTTTAAAATTCTCTGTTCTCAAAAAGTTTCCTGTGTTTTTGCTAAATTCCCCGTGTTTTTTCCCTGTCTGGAAAAAAAGTTATAGTCAAATTCCCTGTTTTCTCTGTGTTGTGGCAACCATGTCAAGCACGGATGAAAGGGTCATCCCAAACTCCATCCTTTTTGTTCCGGGCAATATTTCCAATTTTTTATGCTGGACACCAGTATACCCTCACTGTAGCACTGGAAAGTACATTAACGCAATCGCAATGCCTTTGAACATCACTGCATTTATCATGTTAATTGTACTAAAAAGGTTTTATGTGCAACTTGTTACCTTGATCTGCTTCGCGGTTTGTTTGAGGCGGTCGTACCAGAAGCCGTAGTCTATCCACAGTTTGATGAGTTCGAGCGGAGGCTGCGACCCGAACGTGTCCTTCGCCGGCATGTTGAAGTCGTCCATGAAGGTCAGCAGCTTCTTGCCGCCGATCGGCACGTACACACCCTTAGTGCGCTTCTCAACACGACTCTCTATAATGTCCTGAACCATGTTTGATGAAGTCTACAAAAATAGATTTATTTGGCATTATCAAAAAACTAAGATGATTTAGGTCACATGAATACAAATAAAGTGTGAGAGACCAAATCTCCAATATGTGAATAGTGTGCTCAGGGTGAGTATGCACAATGATGACAACGTCAATGCCGACAACGACAACGTCGACAATGACTGATGACGGACAATTCATGATTCTGTAGGCTCTTTGGCAATTATGCCAAATGAGCCAAAATTTATAATAAGTTTTAAAATATTTTGGATGTCACCTTGCAAACCCTCTCAATGTTCTTTCTATGACATTCAGTTTCTTTATCAGACATTTGTGCCACCGGTCGCCAGCTTTAAATAATACGAGGTACGCATACTTGAATACCTTTGCTCACACATAAAATTGCTGCCGTGCAGTGACATAGCGTAACTAGTCCCAGCTGATGGTTGAAATTGATAAGCAACTGGTTTGTCCACTACTTAGACGGGCAACCAACCCATAGGATGGTGACCGTTAAGAAACTGAGCTAGCAAGAAAGTCAAAAGAGGGGCACCAGTGGCTCGAAAATGGTTGTACTCTGGATACTAGAAAAACAGCTGACACGTGTGTAAAACAGTGTACAAAGCTGGACCCATGGGAGATGAACTCCCCATTTTTCAGGAAAACATGTACGTGGATGACAATAAGTTCGTCCAATGGAATACAAAATGCTATGCAAAAATCAATTTGGTGATTAAAAATAGTATGTGGATGACAGTAGTTCGCTCAATGGATAGTATGCCCCATACAGATTTTACTGTACAAAGTTTTAATCAATACGCAGATGAACAACTTACTTGCGCAGACATATTGAGCACCAAGACACTGTACTTCGCAGCATCGAGCCTGTTGAGGACGTCCTCTGCCACCGACGTCTTCCCGGTACCTACGGGTCCGACGAGCATGACGGGGCACAGGGACTGCAGCAGGTTGTGCGTCAGATACTGGTAACGTACCGTATCTACCGTCGGTACCAGCAGCCTGTAGAACGGTGTTCTGAAAGAAAAGGTTTTGAGAAAATGCGTGATTATCATAAACATTGGCATTTTGTTTATTCTCAAACATGCATCTTTCAGTTCTGCGAGTTCTAGGGGGTTGCCACTCTTTAGTTGGTTCGAAATTCCCTAACTTGTGGCAACCCTACAATGGAACCTTTCTTGAGCGACACTGAACTTTTCCCTCCAAAAGTGTTGTAACAGGCAGGGTGTCGCTCAAGACAAGTTCTACTGCATTTAAGTCCATTTTGGACTCAGTTCCCTTCATGCTGAGTGAACGGCTTTAAATGACACTGGTGCTGTTTCTCAGCAACGACACTGGTTGACCTCGAAATCTCATGCCAGATGCTGCTTTTAGTTTCAATTTATAAAGAAATGTAGGCAAACTTCTGCCACAGAGAGTAGCTCCATTATTAATTGATATTTCTGCTTTGAAAATTTTGCAAAGAATTTTATAATTAGCATGCGTTGAGCTTCCCGTGAGTGTGAACCTAATTGGCTTTACATTACATCATTACTGTCAGTGCGTTAAGGGCGGTACATTTAGTTTATGAAGACACCCTGCATATCTGCTTTGCATACTGTACATTAGTAACATTCACCCTGCTGTGTATTTCCATCCACCGCGCAGTTTCTCCTCCCAGTGCGCCCATGACTTGTGTTTGGGATCCACATAGTATTCGTATATTGTGTCTTTGTTCGGGAAGCTTCCGTCCATTTCCCGGATGAAGGTGTCAATTTTTTTGCGCCCATCCTCATCCACGGAGCAACATAAAGACCAAATCATACAGAACTGAAACCACAGTTCAATCATTCGCGCATAGTTCTCTGTGTCAAAAGGATCCACCTGTGGCAAAAATTAAAGTTTGAATTATGAGTGTACTTTACCCAAACTATATTTCCTCGCTTATTGGTGGTAAACGCAGGTGTAGCATCAGATGTGACCCTTGGGATCACATGCAAATAAAAAAGAGTTCAGATGCGAGAACCACCCTGGCGTTAAACCCATAGGGAGGTTCACACAAATTCCAAACTAATGTTCATCTATGCCTCCCCCTCCCCCCCACCCCCAGGAAAAAAGACAACTATATTTCCCTGATAACATTTTACTGGAACGTTTTTATTTGTAGATACGATATACAATACCTACCCCATTCTCAGGCGTGGCGAGGCTGTCAAACAGTTTACACAGTGACATCACACCGTTCAGCTCGCATACTGGCACAAGCTCCTTGCAGTTGCTTTCCTTCTTGAAATCCTGTATTTTCTCCAGATACTTGTCAAATAGTCTTCGCAATTCTTCAACCATTGTCTGAAAACATAAAGTCAAGGCAAAAATAAATATATGTGCGACTGAAGGTAGATAATACAGAACACATGTGAAGCATGATGAGCATGTACAACAAAAATATGTCTGATTATTAGAGTTGATGTTTACGAACAGGATACTTGAGAGGGCACTGGACCAATAGAGGAAGGAGCATGTGATGAGATACAACTAATAACTACAGTGATGACAGCACTGTTAATAGCCCTGTTGCTAACCAATACTGAACTTTATGAAACAAAACAAATGCCCAATGGATGACATAAAAATATAGGCCAGCACTGACTTCCAGAACACATACTATACAATCCTGTAACATACAATTTTAGTGCCTATTGCAAACTTACCTTGTTCTGCTTGGTGTCGAGCCATGAGTTGACATACGGTTTCCAGCCCAGGTCCACGTAATCATAGTAAACCATTCCGCATCTAGACACAGTGGCAGGTGACGCAACGGCCAGATCCTCTACTTCAAACAGAAGTGACACCTGTAAAATAAAGAAAAACGTATTTATTTCTGGAGAATATGTTCATCGTGTTGAGAAAGGCTAAACACATATCTTAAATACTTCGGACATCCAAAACAAAGAAAATGCTGAACGGAAGAAAGGAAATGTTGAAATTTACATCTACAACAAAATTAGTGAGAGAGTTATTTCCTTGAGACAAATTTTGATACAGTTTGATACAAATTGTCCAAAAAGATATTTCGCTACAGAAGAAATGTTTCCTCACAGTTTTTTTGATGGTACAAACTTTACTTGACATCACTGCAAGTAGTGACTACTTGTATACACATTTGTACTGTTACACTCTAAATCTTCGCATGATAAAATTTGTCGGTTTGTAACTTCAGCAAAGAATTAGAAAGTAGATAGCACTGGCAGATCCAGGATTTCTCGTATGCGGGGGTAGGGGCGCCAACCTTTAACCCTCTTTTTCTGTAAAAATTGCTAAAAACTGCATGAAAACGAAGAAAATTTGGGCTCCCGCCTCCTGCACCCCCCTGGATCCTGTTGTAATATCATTCATTAATTTCCAATAATTCGGGAACTCTTCCATTTCAATATTTGAGTAATTGGAATATGCACGCACACTTCCCTGTGCAGCAACTAAGTCATTGTAATGAATATTCATGATAGCGCCTTAAGCAATGCAGCTGCAATCCCAGCATCTACCTTCAGTGAGTAACAGGCAGCTGAGATGACCACACGTATATCTGTAGCATTCTTGTAAATAATATAGTTGTGTGCAACCAGATTGTCTGTCTCCTTTCCAATAGGAATAAGTTCGCAGTTGGAAACTTCCATTACACACAGTGGAAACTTCGTCAGATCCGCCAATGAATGGGCATGAATATAGATTATTGTTGGTACTTAGAATGTAGATCGGCATGATTAATTACAGACTGCACGTTGTTACCTGGTCAGGCATAGAGATTCTCTCGCCGTTGATCAGTGTCAGGATTTTATTGTCGTCCATCACGGAGTTCATGCTCTCAATCCATAACGTGTCGACTGGACCATCAAACACGATCCACTTCTCGTCCGGTTTGTCATCTGAAAGAATGATAATTTGTTTCGTGTAGTGCAATTTAGTTTCAACCAAACCCATAGATATATTCAGCTTACAACAGTTTGTTTTAATGCAAAACCAATTTTTAGCGTTTACACTAATTGCCTTCAAATACCACATGAACACCAGATAGGCTTAAATGCCACGCATGGATTTATGGTTATGAAACACGGTAACGAAAACGCACTGGTGGTGTCAATCCCAGAAGGATTTTGAACTGTTACAAAATGTATGTATTCATCATAATAGCAAAACGCTCAGTTGAGAAGTAGTCATTTGAAAATTAGCTTACGAAAGTCAGAAATGCATTTATTTATCATGATAGTGTTGTGCGCACATTACCTGCACAGGTTTGTCTCATTACGCTAGACAAAACACCATCTGTCCATTCATTCGTATTGAGATCAAACTCTCCATACAATTCACCAAGGGACAGCGCCTTTGGATTCAATGGATACTCCTAGAAATAAAAGTAAATCAGTAATAACATGTGGTAACCTGTATCTCTGCACATGTACTAAATTTAAAGAAACGAGATAGCCTTTGGCGGTGTGTCTATTGAATGATCTACATTAGACCAGACACGCAAGTCTGTGAATGCACAAATCCACGAAAGAGCATAAAATCCTTAACAACTGCCTGGGTTTGTTGTAAAACATGCACTCACCCTGACCAGCAAGTAGTTTGGATCCCCTTCCTTGTTGAGTTTGGTCATGGCTGCCTGCAGTACCTTCCATGACACCGTTTTGCCGGATTGCGTAGCGCCCACAATCATTGTGGAATGGCGAGAATTTTTCGTCTCAAACAGCTGAATAACTTTGGTCATTGTGTGCGGCACGTTCTGCAGGTTCTGTTCCTTCATTACGGTTATAATTGTGTTCTTCAACTATGGTAGGAAACATAATAAAAAGTTAAGTATTATACACGTTAAAAAATGCTTCCAAATCACAGTAAGAGTATGTCACAAACATTTAAACAATTGATCCGAAAATGTGTATTACATACTCATTGTACAAACATTAAAACACATCTCTAGGTGGATCCTCACATGCTCAGTCACATTTTGTTTTCTAAGAATTTATGAGGTGCAGTTTCATTGACACAGGTTTTTTAGAAACAAGTGTTTGGTGGCAACCGTTGCAGTCCCTCATTTGGGACCATTTGCGGGGCCACTGATACCCCTGTGTTACCTTGGTGTTGTCAATAACCGGAGTCTCCACGCCTGGGAAGAGATCGGACATCACGCCGTTAAACAGCGGCAGATCTACGGACGTCAGCTTCGCTACGTTCATGTCCTTCATCGACAGCAACAAAATCTGCGAATGCACAAATATTTTCATAAGAATTGAAAAAAAAATTACATGGCGAATTTTGAAACGAGAGAGAGAGAGAGAGAGAGAGAGAGAGAGAGAGAGAGAGAGAGAGAGATAGAGAGAGAGAGAGAGAGAAAAGAAGTAAGATTTCTTCTTCTTCTTTTCCCAAATTTTTCAAAAAATATTCCCATTTGTTAATACCGTATCAGCTCACACTTTGTATCAGATTTTTTCATGCACAAAGGACTGTGTTTTTTGTTCATTTTTAATTGCCAGAATGTACATTTTATGTATATATATTTACTGTTGTTACAATACTTCCGACATACCAATTAGAAAGTGACATCATCGCCTTATGATAAAAACACTTCAAAATTAGTGCCCTTTTTTTAACATTACCTCTTCATCGGGCATAGTTGGGTTGGCCCTTTTCTTTTTTCCTGCATATCTCAGCACGGACACCAGCGCTCTCAAACCAAAGTCGTAATGATCTTGTTTAGACAGCTGCTGCACGGCCAGGGAATACAGTGTGAACACCTTCTTCGCCAGTAGCTGAAGTAAAGAAAAGATAAATATATTGAAAATTATCGTGGCCCAATTTTCATTGAACATATACAACTGTGTGCAACTTTAGTAAAATTGCAGAAGTGGAAAGTTTTTCAATAATCAAGTTGTACTTCTTGTACAATAAGTCGTTAGCTCACATTTATGTGATCGTCAAAGAGCCACCCTGCTTAACTAATCCAAAAACTTCACCGAATGTGCACACAAAGCTATAAAGTCTCTTTACCTTGGTATTGTTAAAACCTTCACCGAACAGTAAGATTTCCGCAATCAGTGTGGAATCAGGCACAACCATAGATATAGGACGGAACATGGACTTCAAGTTGTCTGGTAACTCAGTACGCCCAGCGTAACCTGAAGGGAATAAAGGTAAGAAAACTTATAATTTAAACGATTACAATTTTAAAACTAATTATTTTTAAAAGGTAATGAAAATTTTATACCGATTACAATTTTAAAACTATACTTAGTTCTAATGCACCTAATTGCAAGATGAGGTAAACAATTCCTACATCTTATATTAAACATTTAAATTTAACACAACACCTCAAATTTTATTCGAGTTGGGGTAATACCCACTGAGGATCATATATTCTTTTAATTGTGCGATAATTATTCATCTGTAGCAAAATTATTAATTGAAACACAACACGAATGAAATCCTTTGTCGTAAAATACAAACCTGGATTCATTGTGATGAATATACCGCAGGACCACTCCAGTTTGATCTCCCGGCCCTCGAACACGAAGCGCTGCGACCCTCCAGCCAGTGCCGACAGTATAGAGAGGATCTGCTGTGCCACGACGGACAACACCTCAATGTTAATTCGGTTAAACTCGTCAAAGCATCCCCAGGCACCAGTCTGAAACAGTTTATAATGACCTTATAGTAAACTTCATTTCTGACACACGACCGAATCTTACTTCATTGAATATCTAAACGTGGTGGACCTAAACATCTAAATTTACTGGAAATATTTTCTAACATGTTAGGTTTGCATCGGTACATCTCTGAATGCACCAAACTATTATCACAGAGAACCAATTTTTGCCCCGTACCCATGCCTTATTTAAATATTTCTAATTTACAATTTGCAAACGTGATACAAATGGTAGAATATCATCCTTTTGTCAAAGATGATCCTTTCAGAATGCCAAAATTTTCACAAGTCATACACATATACACAAGTCGTACATACACAGATATACATGTAATTGCATCATCAAATTTCAACCCCATTAAAACAATGTTTAATTTTAATAGCAAAACAGTATAAATTGTGTCTAACCTGCGCTAACCCAGAGAACATTCTGCCCATAGATTTGTAATCCAGGCCCTCGGAACAGTTCACCACTATTACGTAGTTGCCGAGTGCTTTACCCAGATCCTTGGTGGTTTCCGTTTTACCCGTTCCTGCCGGTCCCTTCGGACTCCCACCTCTGTGTAAATGCAGCGCTGTTGTCAATGTCATGTAGCATCTGAAACATCGAGAGATTTTTATATTATCTGAGACCGGTGCTGAAAATATACCCTGAAGACCTGACACGATGACTAAATATACAATAAAATGTGAAACATTGACCAAATTGTAGCAGTTTCTTTACTTTGACACTAAGTTCTACACTTTATCTGACAACTGCTACGCTTTATGTAACAATAATAACATATTCATACCTATCTGTTAGTGGTGTAATGACCAATCTCCCAGAATTGCCTAGATATTCGTAACCATACTGAAACTGCGTATTGGTCTGTCGAACTACACAGTCATCAATTTCCTACAAAAACGAAATGTGTTCATGATATAAACTATTTATCTGTATTATGGTTACAGTTACATTTTAATAACAAAAAATCCGTGGTCTTTGAAAGTGTATAAATAATTAATTATATAACTGTTTTATCAATTTTAACGAAAGACTTTAGTCAAATTGTAGACGGACATATAGAGTCGTGTATGGAATGTTAGAATTTTTGGTATTTTGAATTGCATATGATAAACTTCCTCCATATCAATGGAGGATTCAAGGACAAGCACCACCTCTGACGCCCATGGTTTGTTTTATTTTCACAGGGTTTTGGAGGAAACTATTAAAGGGCACCTTCTCCAATCACTTTCAAGTGTTGCATCACTCCCAGACAAAGCGAAAAATCCTGGATACATCCCTGTGTATTAGATTTGTGTACTCACTCTATCCCAGTAGACCCTGAGTTGACTGAGCCACTCAAATGCCGACCCGTCAGCCGTCTTCGTCTTGATGAGTCTCTCCAGGATGTCACGCGCATGCACCTCTATCGTCACCAAGGAAACGATCTTGAGACGCTGTTGTTTGGTCAAGTTGGATCTAATTGCTTCTGACATCTTGTTCAACATGGCAATCTGAAGTAAAAACAAGTTTTAAGGTGTTAGTTAGAAGAACATTGACTAGTCAATCAAGAATTGAAGTCGGTAAACAATTTTATTTGATATCCTTCATAACTAACAACGAGAAAGGTTAAGAATCAACATTAAATTTAACAAGAAAGTGTAAAGTACAAAATGCTACAACATCATCTTGCATGAATGCACCTCATGATGTGCTTTTAGATTATGTGAGGTATAAATAGTGCATCGATAGAACAATTAAACAAAAGATTAATTATCCAGGCACTGCAGAACTACACAGCTTCAACACTGTTGTGGCAATTACTATCAAACTGACTTCAGTTTATATCACTAGCAAAGTTATGCTGCCCACAAAACATGTTCGAAGAAGGGCAACGACAGTGAACAAAATTCTCTTCCTAACATTATTTGTTATGTCAATTCGATGACCTAAAAACGTAATGTTATGCCGACCTGTTTCTTTTTGAGACTCTTGATCGCTCGCTGGTCTCCTCGGTCCTTTGTCAGTCCCAGCGCTTTAGTAACATCAGCAGTCCACTGGATCTGGCTCGCCGTGATGCACATCTATAAGACAAGTACAGTAAACCCGATTAAAATTGCACATTACGTTAAAAACACTGTATAATATGTGGCACAAAACTATACTACAAACAGCACATTTTCATAACCATAAACACTTGAACGGGTAAGGCGTTTAAGCTTATCTCGCATTTATGTGGTAGGTTTAGTTACTCATTTAGACACCAAAAAGTGGAGTTTACATTAGTGGCACAAGCGTGTCTGGTTATGAAAATGCACTGGTCGAGTTTGCATTGAGAATTCTAACACTATTGTTAATGAAACTTGCAAAGTTTTATAGCCCATTGTTCCTGAAGCAAACGAAAAATCAGTGGCACATACCTGTCCGAAATGCTCTTTGATCCACTTGTCTCGTTTGTTCAACATTCTCTTGAGGTTCTGTCGGGTGTTTTTCAGTTGTTCCTTCAGCGTTAGTCGCATGTTCTTCTCGATGTCGCAGAGCCACGCCTCCACCGGCCCCTCCAGCGGGGTCGGGCCGACGAACGGAATGGTTTCCCCGTCAGCTGCCGACATGGATGATGCCTCCCACTTCTGCGCCATACCCGTCTACAAAGCGACAAAAATTAAAAGGTAATGAACTGAGGTCATTTCATTCAGTCTTTCCCGCTTATATTGATATACTTGAGAACAAATTTCATGTGGGCAGGGATGCAGGGATGACTACATGATACATGATAGATCTGTATGATCTTTTGGATAAAATACTGACATCATTTTCAAGTCATACAGATTAAATCCAAATCAAATTTGATTCTAAGCTTTAGCATTTACTTTAGCTTTGATAATAATAATTAGACTTCTGTTCAGTTCAATGGATCAGCCACATTAAGTGTCAGTTCTAACTTTAATGTTCGGTGTGGCGATTCCATTAAACTACAGAGATATCCGATTATTTTCTAACACTGAAGCTGAAGCAAACACCAAAGTCTATTGTGGCCAAGCAATCACATACACGACTAAAGAAAAGTTAACTACCTTGGCCATGGCCAATTTGACGATGTTATCAAAGCACTTTTTCAGGTGCGGCTGCACTGCCTCGGGGTTGCGAGACTGTCCGAGAATCTCGAGTAGATCATCGTTGGACAAGAAGTAGAACCTGGGGAAGATCTGTCGTTTCGTCTCCAAATACATGTCCAACGACTTCTGAATCTCCTCCAGCTTGTTGTTCATGTCCGTCAGTGTCTCCAACAAATCTACGGGAAATAATTATCCAGCTCGTTTTCATAACCAAAAATGCTTGCGCAGATAGGGCATTTACCCACTATCTGGCGTTAAAATGGTGGTTTAAGCTTATGATGTAAATGTAGAAAATTGGTGTTTACATTACTGGCACAAGAACATATGGCTATGACAATGCCGTGATCTTGACTCTTAATTCATACTTTTTTTTTATAATTGATTAAAGAAATTCTTCACTTTTTAATCTCAGCTTTAGCTTAATATCATGACCCATAATTCTATACTTTTCTGTTACATAGCAACAAAGAATGCACTACAGTGTACGGTGCAATGAGCAGCACTTACTTTTCTCGTGCGTGCCTCTCAGCGCATTTTTCGTCTTGTTGAGTTGGATGGTGATTCTCTTCCAGTTTCCGTTCACGTCGTCAAACTCTGCCGACTCACGTGGTAACTGGCGCCGAATGTCCTCGCCAAGAAAAATATTCTAAATAAACGAGTAAAGTGTTCAATTACTTTTTATCATTCTATAATTTTATGAATTTAGTTAGAAATTTTACCGCATGTAAATTAATTCAAACGATTTTAAGATCTTGCCAGGCCGAGCATTAGCTTTAGCTTTGGCTTTGAATAAGTAATTGCATTCCTATGTATAAATTTTAATGGGGCGGCCACACTATGCGTCAAAGCTACCTTTAAAACCAAACTAAACTATTTTGAAATTATTTTCTCTGAAGCGAAAGCTGAAGCTAACGCCAAAGCTGAGTTGTGGTCGAGCCCTCATGCATCTTTTCACACGCCAGGTAGTCACTCCCTCACCTCTAGGTACATCCACTGTCTCTGCACAGTGAGTAACATCTCCACCACCTCCAGGATGAGTGAAAGCGTGCGCTCCCAGTGATCCACATCCGATTCAAAAGCTTTGACGAACCGTGATGCCTTCATTGTGGAGAGTTTGACCTGGTTGTCTTCCAACGCCTGGAACACCTCTTCTGTTGATCTACAATGTAGTAATTATAGAAGGATGTGACATTGGTGTTCAAATATGATGTGAAATCTGGTGATGTCTTGTAAAACGTACAGTTATTGGCCCAGAATAGAAATGATTTGCCCTTGAATTATAATGTTACTTTTAAATACTCAGTAATTTACTATTTGACTTACAATAATTTGTATAAGATTTCACTGGAACACAGTTAATCACAATTTTTTATTTATTTTGTGAGTAAATACGGAATGTAAAAAGCGATTTTCCGTAACAAATATACAAAACTTACTTGAGTTTGTAATGCCCCTTGTCTTTGTACGGACCCATATCGAGCTCTGTAACTTCCCATGTATCACTGATGTCCTTCAGTCCCACCTCTATCGCCATCTCCTTCGTCGCGGCTCCGGATATGTCACTGATCTTCTCGGCGTACTGATCGAAGCCCCACTCAATGATCTTCTCCAGTGTAAAGTCTTCTGCTTCTGGATCAAACTGACGACCCATCTCCTCCTGTACATGGTAAAATCAAAATCCATTTAGTTTACATTAAATAAAAGAACGTACAAGTATTAAAAGCTGTTTAAACAAGAAAGCCGTGGGGCTTATGGCACAGCTGAAAGAATGATATCATGATACTATTGTTTGATTCATTTTTGAGGACAACACAGTTGCATCAGGTGTCATGAACTATGTTGGAACAACAGGTCACATACCTATGTCTACTTGAAAAATAAATGAGAAAAAATTTTGACATGTAGTTTCAAAG
>JBCAUI010087769.1:0-19446 GCA_038406195.1 Haplosyllis anthogorgicola | reverse complement strand
CCTCCGGGCCAATCACAATTCGCCCCATAGTTGGCCCTATACGCTCAACTACATTTAACTCCGTCAACTGTAGCTCTACAATGTAAAACAAATAAATAAATAATGTAAAACAATGTAAATAAATAAACTGTGTACACTGTATATGTAGTTATTGTTGTCAACCTGTTTATTAAATAAACTGTGTAAACTGTGTAAACAGTATATTTTTGTTGACTTGTTCTTTAAGCAAATACGGTATAGGTGTATTTCAGGAAACTACATTCAACTGCATGATATGTAGTTGATTTAACTGCAGACACGTAGTTTGTGTAGTTGCCTGTCTAAATCAACTACATACCATGTAGTAATGTAGAGAGAGTCCTGAAATACATCCACACTCCTCGAAAGCTGAAGTAAGAATGACTGAATCAACTGTAAAAATTAAAATATTGCGCATGTCTCAAAGTTTGGCCAATCACAGTAGTGTCCTGAAAAATGGTGTCACAGTAAGTAAACATCGCCCCAGACATTTGTGTCAGACCCAACCAATAAGATTTCACCCCATAAATTTGTGCCACAGTAAGCAAACATCGCCCCAGACATCTGTGTCAGCAGTTTAACTACATACACTACATTAACTACAAGAAATGGTAAGTAAACAACGCCCCAGACATCATCGCCCCAGCATTTAACTGAATACACTACATCAACTACAAGAAATGGTTAAACATCGCCCCAGACATCTGTGTCAGCAGTTAACTACATACACTACATTAACTACGAAGAATAGCAATTTTCCGTCTAAGTTCACATAGTTACCTAAAAAATCCGTAGATCTAAACTAAGTACACTGTTTAAACTACATAAAAACATTGAAATACTCACAGAATGAATAACTCCACAAGGCTCACAGTAATTTGTAGGGAAAAACTTCGTGATACCATGCATATAAATGATATCTTCTGCCATACATCTTGTAATTTCTTCCACTTCATCCTGAGAAAGGTCCCAGCATGCATTCTCTATTTTGAGCATCAAATCACACCAAAGTTGTAAAGTATTTGTTTCATAAACATATTGACTCCATTTCTTAGGAGTATCCAGAAAATCTGGTTATGTACAATTAGGTAATTTGAAAAGAAAAGCAGGCATACAGTCTTCAGAATCACTTGAACTGTAGCCTGCATCTTCATTAGCAGTAATCATTTTTGATGTTCACACTTTGGCTGCCAACTAGTAAATGAGAGTATAGACATAGAATGTCTAGATTTGTTGAAAAGAAGGTGTGGCTTCCTGTCACGCTTGAGTGACATCAACCAATCAGAATGCAGGGATTTTAGCAAATCTCAGGGCGACCAATCAGAATGCAGGGATTTTTTGTACATGTCAGGGCGACCAATCAGAATGCAGGGATTTTTTGTACATGTCAGGGCGACCAATCAGAATGCAGGGATTTTTTGTAAATCTCAGGGCGACCTATCATGATTGTAGCATCATGGTTTTGTTTTATAGATATAGAATAAAAAATATGGGGTGACAGTTAATTTACAAATTTGAAATCCTTTGAAATGTATCAATCAGATGCATCAAGAATAATGGAACCAAAGAATCTTCCAGAATTTATGAATACTCCAGAAAAATGGAGTTCACTGGTTGAGTATATTGATACTGCCAAAAAGTTTGATGATATAGCTCTGCAAATCTTGGATCATGATGACATAGATGTATTTGAGTTTCGAGATATCATTGTGAAATTAGGTCATGATATTAAATGTATCAGACCTAAAGAGGGAGAATGGATAACGCTGTTGACAGATACTGTTGTAGAAATGCTTGATTTTCTGACAAAGAAGTCTCATGAAAGATTTCAATTGTTAGTGGACAAGCTGTCAGAGTATGAGATAGATTTTTGAAACACAGGGTGACATCTGATTGGTTGACCTATATTTGTAAATAGTATAAAACTGTGTTTCATTTAAGCATATTTATCAGTTTATGATATCTGCCAGAGTGTAATATATTTCAAATATGGATGTGGCATGTGATTGTGATAGTGCTTCTGTAATAGAATTATGTTCTAAACAAAAGCAAGAAGAATTAGAAACCATGAAAAGAGGTGCTATGGGTGCAAAAATTTTCAGCCCTTTATTTTCAACACAGAAAGCTTTTTCATTTGGAACACAATCAGCTCCATTAGAGAATGAATGGAAACCAAAATTTCTGCATTTTTGTAAGGAAAGTGCTAGATTGAAAACTTTTGCAACTTGGCCAAAGCAAATGCGACCAAAACCTGAGGAATTGGCTAAGTGTGGCTTTTTCTATGAAGGAGTTTCAGATACATGTCGATGTTTCTTCTGTGGACTTCTTGTCCATAATTGGGAAACTCATGATGATCCTATTGAAGAACATTTCAGGCATAAACCCAGCTGTCATTTTGTGGAATTCCTCATGTAAATTAAATCATGGGGTGAATGCTGATTGGTTGAATGTATATCATTTTGGATTGGTTGCAGAAACTTTTAAAGTCAGGATGACATTTCAATTGGACAATTCATATAAATGTAAATAGGAATAATGCTATAAATGTGAAGTATTTCTCAGTTACCTCATCACAATTATAGAAGAACAACTGAAAAATGGAAATAACCATGATTCAAATATCACCAAGAACTTCTTTGGAAGTTGATGCCAAGTAAGTATAAATTCATATTATACTGTTGTTGCAAATTTGAAAAGTATTTTATTAACAACATATGGAAATATATTTCATTAATTGTATGTAAAAATTCATTACAGGAATGGCACTTTGAAGTTTGAGAAAATATCTGACTATGGTCCTCCCAAGAGTGCAGTGTATAATACAACCGTGTGGGCTGAAGCCACTCTGCAATTCAATGATTGGAAAGAATATTTCCAGAATGAGAAAGCTGCTAAGCGTGCTGTGTTCAACGACTACTACTTTGTTTCCAGCATTTGGGCCAAAAACGGTGTGAGATACTCGGGAATACACCGTCTGAACTCTCTGGGTGAAATCATTCCGAAAACAGGTTTGAACTTGGATAACTTTGAATGGATAAATGTGATGAAGAAGGTTGAAGAAATCAATCTGGCACTGTACGGTTCTCAGGCTATCCAGGGTGAAAAGCGTTCAAGTGTGAATGAAGTTCAGGTGTGGGGGTACAGATGGCTTCTGAATGGAAATGAAGTTGAAATGAAAGATGAAGTTTCTAAGATTCACACTACCCTGAAGTACTACAGTGAAGAAGAGGCTAGAACACGTGGTAACCAGCACAAGCCAGATTTGAAGTTGAAGGAAGAAGATGAACTTCTGCTGGAAGTAATCCCAGAGTATGTAAGTCGGCCTTCAGAGTTGTTGCAGATGAGGATGATTCTTCAACATGTTGCTAAATCATGTGTTGATATTAATCGTGAGATGAATTGCCCAGCATGCCAGAATGATCCGCCATCTTCAGGACAGGTGAGCCATATGCAGCGAGGAGGGTGTTTATACAATGATTATGGTGATTATGGTGATGAGCTTACTGAGGATGTCTACAGTGTAATTGAATCAGAAGATTTGATTGCCCTGTACAATGTAGTCTGTAAGAAAATGGATGTTCCATATTCAAGTTCAGCATTGATGGGTAGAGCCATAATGGTTTGGCTGTCAAGGGAGTCAGTTGCAGATACGATGACCGAAGAGCAGGAGATGTCCAGAGATGCCTTCACTGAAGAGGATAAAAAGGGCTTCACTAACATATATGCAGAATGTGAGAATCCTGTAATCGCCCCAGCAAACTGGCCATTGAAGTACTTAATAAATAAAGTGTATTTCGATTTAAATATGCATCCATATTTACAGAAGAAGCTTGCAGCCAAAAAACTTCGTAAATAAAAAATATACATTCAACCATTAGCTGTGTATCATGTAAGTTAATATATGGGGACTGTCCTAATCCCATATATTAACATTTAGGTTTGCAGCGGGACAAATAAATATATGCTTATTAGAAAAATATGTTTGTTTTATTTATAACAAAGTCTTAATTGCGGTTAAATATATAATTTATTCTCCCGTCATTTGGGTGTTATTGGGTCGGGAGTACATCCCAAAAACACCCTTACAAAAGAAAAATATATTTCAACATTTACTACAAGTTTGAAAAAGTGTGCAATTATTACTACTACAAAATTGAAATTTGCTATTCACAAAGCGCAAAACTTGATCAGGTGATTTCATGGACTTAATAATATTTTCCATACTTTCACCATTACACCTTTTGTGTGCAAAATACAGGCAATAATGACCACAAAGTGCAGTGTTTTTAGGTTGAGTTCTGATTAGACTTGTTTGAAATTTTGAACTGAATTTTTTAGCAAAGTATACAAAATTATTACCATAATAATCCATACTTTTCCCTAAAGAATCAAAGAAATCAACAGTATCATTATAGAAAAAGAATAACACCCAATGTTGACCTGGTTTGCTTGATGGGTCAGTGTTACATATAATTAATTCTGGTTTGCTTTTAATATTTTTGAGTTGATCAATGGGAAAAACACCATCAAAATATGTTTCTGTTGTTGGATTTGATGTTAATGCTTGCCATATTTGTTTGGTGTTCATCCTGTCAATGCAATACGTGGTGCAGCAGTTGCCACAGTTTTAGGTAAAGCTTTAGCTTTTTGTGCTGCTTCAATTAGTTGTTGTTCTAATTCTTGTGGACCTTTCAGAGTAACATTACGCATATCATCAATTTCAACTCGCCCTGGGAATGTTGCATAAATAATGACCATTATTCCATCAGCTCTTGAAGTTTTAAGTTTTAGTGTAAGTCTGGTGTGACCTCTTTTGGGAAGCCCTAAGTAACGAAAGTCATTAGCTGTGGTAGGATCACAATCAAAAGCTGTCAGAGCTAAACCTTCTTTCCACATTTCTTTTGATATGCCATTATCACTATCCTCCCAGGCTTTACCAGTTATTTCAGATAAACTTTGAAAAGCATCAATAAATAAATTATTGGCCATATCATATTCAAAGGGTTGTTTAGGTGTAGATTCTCCATTTACTGTAAATCCCAAAGAATCAATATCAAAATGTTGAAATCTTAAAGGATTTTTAGCAAAGTCTCCATTAAATGCATTTGAATCCACCATACCAATAACCATTTTACTAGGAACATAACCTTGAAAGATATCATCCCAAGATTGACCTCTGGAACCTCCTAATAATTCTTTGGCAATGATTACAGTTTTCTGTAGTGGATACATACCATTAGATACTTCTAGTGCTGCTTTGTGACCAGACATGCAATATTTATTCACCTGAACTTTGCACACATCTAGGTAAATATTTTCAATAACAATTTTACTTTGAACATTAGACATTATTCTAAATGCATTTTTATTTGGCCACAAAGTGATACCGACATCAACACCATCTAAAATTAAACGACCTTGATTACAAATGTCAGCTAATAATACTCCCTTAAAATCACAACTACCATGACCATCACCCCCAAATAATTTTCTCCGAGCAAGAAGTCCAGCATTTACACTGCCACCAGTTGCATCACCAGGTTTAACAGAATCAAAATTTGCAGTGTCAGGAGACATACCAATACTTTGTAATTGAATTTCCTTTGTTCCTTTGCCATAGTTTAATAAACATTCAATTGCTGCTTTGTACATATAGTTACCACCTGCACCACTTACTTGAATATTGTTTAAAGTTACATCAACACTTGACCACATAGTATGTAGTATCATATCAATTGGGAGACCACTTTCATCAGCTGCCCAATCAGTACCATCTTCTTTTACAACTCTTAATTTTACATACAGTTTACTTCTAGATAAGTCTATGTATTGAGTAGCATTACCCAAAATATTGAAATTAATTGAATTATATCCTTCACCACCAATATTAGCATATGTTGGTTGATATTGAGTCCAAGAAATTTTATCTTCAGCAGTATTATAAGGAGGGTTGCTGAATAAAGCCACATCCTCAGTGTGCATAGTTGTCATGAAAGCCATTATCGAAATACGTCTTTCTTCACAACACGTCTTTTACGTTTTCCTCCTTGTCGTGCTGTTCTCTTTCGTGCAGGGGTTTTTCTTTTAACTCTTGACTTGTTGGGCTTTGAGGTCCTTCTCCTTTGAGGTTTAGAGACACGTCTACGACTAACAGGAGTTTTCCTTGCTTTTATAACCTTCCCACTTGTTCTTTTTTTCAAAGGTTGACTTCTGCTAAGTTTGTTTGAATTTTTTATGCGTGCTTGAGCCATGGCATACCCTCGGTTAACAGGTGTTGTTACAGTTTTAGTTGTAGTTACATTTGAAGGTGTCTGACCACCAGATTGCACTTTATACAAAGCTTTTCCTCTGTTATTTGATCCCAATCCTCTACCTTTTTGATTTAATATATATATATCGTCCAGAGGGATTTTCCCTTGAGCCATTGCTTGGAAATGATTTTTCCATTTTTGTACACTATCACTTAAATCTAAACTCATTATGCAGGAACAAACAGAAGTGTACAGTTCAATGTATTTTTTGGTAATGATACTATTTTACCTGTTTCATCAGCTATATATAGGCGAATTCTTGAGATTGAAGGCCTCATAACATGTAACCAGATAACATTATTAATTTCAACTGGAATTCCATTTTTTCTCTTCAAGTATCGTAATACAGGCATTTTAATGTTTCCAACATCTGATTCTTCCACTATATCTGAGCATAGGTATAAATTATCTGTGAATCCTTCATCTATTGCACTTTTTTGTTCAACTTCATCTTCAATTGGTTTATTAGTTCGGAGCAGTCTTTTAGGAATCACAACTTTGCCATTTAACTCTATCACTCCACAACCATACCCCTGAACTTCTAATGGTGTTGATAAAACAGTAGTTGTGTCTCCATTGGTGGATAAGTATACAGCTTGCATTATTTTCTTTTCAATTCAGATACAGGAACCCAGGAATCAAATCTTTTTGGCCAATTTAACCACCTTATTTTAGCAAGTTTATTTTTTCCACGACCTTTATATTTTAAAATTTTGTCTATTTTAAAAATATCAGTATTTGTCACATTTACTTTTTGAAGCTCTTTTTGATAGAAAGTACCTTTAACTGGTTTATTAAACCAATCAATTATTCTGTACAAAGGTTGTCCCTGTCTGACAAATCGTTTAGAAATTTTGAATATTTCACCTGACCATTTAATGTCATATTCTCTCTGGAAAGCTGATCGTAAATGACTAATTCTAACTTTATCTCCAACTTTAAATAAGAATTTAACTTTTTTGTTTTCTGCTTCTTTCTTAACACCTAAGTTCCTTGGCCAATACATTTGCCACCATAATCTACTTTCATTTTGTTTATTCACATTTATAGGTTCAGATAATATTCCGCTATGCCATGATTTATTATAGGAATCAACTAATTTTTGTAAAACATCAATGTATCGTCTAGAGTTTTGGGATCTGATGTGTCGCCATATTCTAGATTTTATAGTTTTAATAAATCTTTCAACATAATTAGCTTGTTTTTCACTATGTGTAGTGAAATGTGCAATATCTTTAGATTTTAAATATTCTTGGAAACCTTTAGATGTGAAATCTTTTGCTGCATCAGTACGTAATCTTCTAGGTTTTCTACCTTTGGATATTATTTCATTAAATGCTGTGACAATTTCTTTGGCAGTTTTATCCTTAATAGGTTCAATCCATGCATAACGACTGAAAATATCTATTACTACTAATAGATATTTGTACCCATCATTTTCATCAGCATCATGTGCAAAAGATGCTAAATCAGCATCCCATTGATCATCTATACCAGATACTATTACACGACCACGTTGAAAATTTCTTTTCACTGATTTATTTAAACTGTAAGCATCTTGATTTTGGAGCCAATTTCTAATTTGACTATGAGATATCTTATACTTATTTTCTCGTTTAACAGCATCATACAATGCCTTTTCACCTTCATAACTTGCGGGATGAGATGGATTGTAATATATTTGACGGAGATATTCCTGCCAGGGAGCCATATATAATAACTGGAGATGGTAGTAAACAACCCAAGCAATAACTTAGTAATGCAATCCAAAGGTCTTTATTTTCATTTTTATATGTTAAATTATACATACATGTAATTATAATTATGTACAATATTGTAATTTGTGAAAAATACATAATTTCTGCTTGAGGGACTTTCCGTCCACAGCATTTCCAATTTCGCATAGTCATATTAATTTTTACCTAATGTACCAGGAGGTCTCCAAGTTAACTCATCTCCTCTTCCTTCAATAATGAGCTTACCCATTTTATTTGCTATTAAATATTCAGGAACATTAACATCACTTAATCCTTCATAAAAAAGTTTCATTCCTGGAGGTTTATCTTTAATATCTTTCAACAAAGCATGTGTAACTAAATGTAAAATATTTGATTTAGGAATTAGTTTATTTTTATATTTAAAAGTTCCCTTATTATCCCAAGACATGTTGTAGTTTTTTAAAATATATCTGAATAATGAGAATGCTTTTGATCGATATTTTTTGGGTAAACGATTAATTATTGAAATTGCATTCTTCTTCTTTCTCTCCATCACTTTGGAAAAAGCCTTCTTCTTCTTCTTCTTCTGGTTCATCTGCTTGACCCCAGAATTCATCGTCACTACTTCTTGTTTCACTGGAGTCATCTGATCCACTTCCACAGTACTCAAGATATTCTTGGCTGGTAAATGTTTCTTTACTTTTTCCCATTCGGCTATGGGTATAAGTACTAGTTTTGTTACAAATTTCATTTTCATTAAATACAATGTTAAGTATAGAGGTCACTGCTTTAATATTTTGAACTAGATTAGTATTATTCACTCTAAGTCGACCTAACTTGCGAATGAAATTTTTGTACTGAACTAATTTCTTAAATTGTTCAGAATTTAAAGGTAAACGTTCTTCCAAAATATCATTGGCAAAACTTTGCAACAATAAAAATTGACCATTTGTGATATTTCTTAACAACATACGATTCTGTTTTATATTTGAGTTGTTAAGCAAAAATAAGAAAAAATGTTTTTCATTTTCAATGTCACCCATATCTGTCTTCAATGATATCTACTTTTCCAATGACGTGTTTTGGCAAATTTATTTACTTATATAGCAAACAGTTTCTTCTCCAGGAAATATATTTGTCCTCAATTTTAATTCTCGTGGGGATTTTGGATCACAATCAATAACTAAATAACCATGAGGTTTAGAAGTTGCATCTTGATATGCTTCCATGAAAACTTTACTGGCCCAAGGATATAATTGTTTCCCCAAATTTAAAGCTTGTGATTCATCCCTTTTATTAGCAAAAAGGACTAAAATGTGTGTGTTAATACTTATAGATCTAGAACATGGTCCTTGAGCAAAAACATTCTGTGTAAGAAATATTGCTGTTATGTTGTAGTGATGACAAAATTTAGTAAACAGATTTTGAGTCTCAATGCTTTTTACAATATGTTCCATTAAATCATCTAACACTATAATATGGAAATTTCCATCATGTAAGCTTTTTACTTTTTCAATGGAAGGCAACCCATCATGAAATTCTAAATTAGGAATATCCATTTGTTCAAAATAGTCTTGCCAAACACCATAACAATATAGGACAGAGGCAACAGGTTGTGTAAACATATTATTTGATAAGAGTTTATTTGTCCAATATGTTTTACCTGATGCTGTAGGCCCAGCAACCATAATGGGACTTCCTGCTTGAAAAGGAACCAAAGGTGTTCTTTTGTACATATTTATTTCACAAATAATGAGTTTTTACAATTGCACAAATATTTATTTACATGAAGTAACCATATGGAACTGTTTTGAAACCATCCAACACTCTTCTTTTATTATATACAACACTGTATCTTTTTGCCACTTGCCTGGTGTACACCATAGGTTTGTCATATTTATGTCTACATATCTCTGTTGTTATAGTAACAAGTTCAGGATTTTCTTTTTTCTGCCATGAGAATAAAGTTTCTTTCATACTTTGGAAGTTTACAATTTGGGAATTTCTGTAGTTCAATGAAAATCCTCTCACTTTACAAATGATCTCTCCTGTATTTAATCTAAAGGAGTAATTCTTTGGACCACAACTAACAAACTCAGTTATCCAGTGACCCTCATCACATCCCTTACAACCAATTTCTTTGCAGCACAATTCATTTGTCAACTGACCTAGATAATCTCCAAGCTCAGGAATGTAACTATCTTTGTCACTAGTTGAAAATATGATTGAATCTGTGTCATGATACAGGACTCTTTCACCCAATCTATTCATAATGCTCCACAATTCTAATCTAGCCCAACATGTGCAGAATGCAGATATTAACACATTTGTGTTATTGTTTGATGGATCAAAATCTTCAGAATTTTTGAATTCTAGAAGTATTACATCTTCATTCATGATGTGAAAGTCTAAGAAATGTTTGCTGTGATCTGTTATTCTTTTGAAGAAATGCCCAATGTCATCTATGAACTCACTTTTTTTCATGTTTGTCTTTTGTCCAAACTTCCCATAGAATGAGTTCAAAGCTAACTTTGAAATACTTCTAATACCTGGGTTCTTCTCAATCAACTCTTTATCTAAAAGTATACCCTCATTCTTTAGGTACATGTTTATGTACTCATTTTTTTCTTGTTCTGTAACAACATTTGATGGGAACCCACTGGCCTGTTGTTTGAGTTTCAAGAATGTATTTACATACTTTGTGAATAGACCACTATCTGGTATTGACTTATCATGCACAGATGAATCAGGCCAGTGTAGTATTTCATACACCTCAGCCATTATGTAGCCCATATTCAGAGCAACTTCAACCTCTGGAGTACAATATGTGTAAGTGAAGGCTCTGTCTGATATGCTACATTTACACCTCCCTTGGTTCTCTTTTTCTGCACATTTGTAACACAATGGAAACATCAATTTGCCATTGATTCTCACAGGTAGTACAGGGTGGTAGAGATCTTCAGGTGGAATAAATTTTGCTTTGATGATTCCAAAATATGGGAGTTTCAAATGCACTCCTTCACAGTTGTTGTAAATGCAATTTCCTGTGCATTCTTCACTTGTTATTCCCTTGAATTTGTTTATTACCCTCACTGGATGCCCAATAGGATATCTTTTGTACTTCATCACAGCAGGATATAAGCTAGTGAAATCAAAATAGCTACCCTTTTCATTGTCTGAGAATTGTTTGTAAAGTGTCAAGGCATTAGTTCTACCACCAAAGTAACAATCCCTTAAATTTATAGGGTCTTGAATACTTAGACTTTGAACATATTCAGCCATATCAGGATTGTCTTCTAATTCTTTTTGGAATTCACATGACCACTTTTGAATCACTATGAAACCCATTTCTTCTAACCTCTTCACCTTCAACTCTGTTTCTCTGTACCTTTGTGCAAGAGATTTTCCACCATTCATTGTGCTTTCCCTGTCACTCTTGAAACATCTAGGACAACCATGCCAGTTACACCCATGATATTCACATGCAAATTTCTTGTTGTTGTATTCAAAGTACCCATCCAATTTATATCTAACAGGTCTCTTTACATTCTTTGTGTATGTGACTAATTTTTCCCCTTCTTCAGTTCTAGCATGTTGAATTTTAATGTTCTTCCCTTCTTCATTCTTTATCTTTTCAAGAAACATTAACCATTCTATGCTGTTCTTGCTATGTCTGTCACCTGAATATCCACCCTGAGGAATAATACCAATTGGAGAGTTGAGAAATTTTCTCTTTACAACATCCATTTTTTCAATATCAACCCACTCTGTGTTCAACAATACTTCTAATTCACTGAAACCATTTACTTTTCTAGCTGGGAGCCAAGAGCATACACAGGACATATCATGTGTGCACAAGGGGTTGTTCTCTGCTTCTTCTTTAGTAAGAACAAGCCATGTTTCTTCTAAGAATTTTGACCTGAATACTCCCATGCAAACAGATGCTATTGTTAAGAATGCAAAAGGGTCTACAGCATTTCTGTATATGGTTTTAAAAACCAGGTTATGTACATCTTCAATATTTTCCTTTTCACCAGTTGAACTTTTCATCAATTCTCTGAATTTACAGCAAGCATTCAATAATATATCTACATCACTGATGCAGTATTCCTTCATTTCTTTCTGAAAATCAAAAGGTTGATTCTTATTTTCTTCATACCATGTCAAGAATTCAGTTCTTCTTTCTTTGGACATACTATCAGGATCATAGTAATGTGCATCAGGCAAAGAAGGTAGAACTACATTCTGATTTTCTTTGGTATTGAAAAAGTGTGGGAAATATCCTTTCTTTTTCTCATCCAAACCAAAACTTTTTGGTAGTTTTGCTAAAGGCATTGGTAGGAAGTTCAAAGAATCCAACAACCTCATGCTCAAACTTTGAACATTCATGTACATAATCTTTGACCCTGAAAATATGACAGGGTCTGGTCTATTTCCATGCAACATGAGGTAGTCATACAAGAAGTATGAATCATATCCCCTTGCATTATGAGCAATTACAGTGTACCCTTTATGTGCTTTGGTAAACAACCACTTACAAAAATCTCCCTTGGTATTTGCTCCATTAAATATGACCTGTCTGAACCCACATCCATCACATGGCATTCTTTCATATTCTTTCAATTCAGAATTATATTGGTTACACATGTCACACCTACTTCCACAACTGTAGCACTTAGAATCTGTAGACACTTCATATTTCTCACATTCATCACAACTAGAATGGGAAACTACAAAGTTGGGAATGTGCTCCTTCTTTTCATTGTCTTGTTGACACTCAAAATCATAGAAGATAAACTTGTCATGTCTTTCTTCTACCTCTATACTTCTCATGTGACATTGATGATAGTCACCATCATAGTATTGGTTGCAAATGTTACACAAACATTCCCCACATTCATGCTCACCTGGTTTTCTTTTGTCTCTTTTCAAAGTAATACCACATTGAGGACATTGCCAAAATTGTTGACACAATGAAGGAAAGCTTTTTCCCTTATTTGCTCCTCTCCCATTATTTGATTTCTTTTTATGTGCTTTGAAGCATTCTTTTGATCTACAGACTCTATTGCAATCAGAGCACTGCTGTTCTTCTTTCATTACACAATTTCCTCTTCCACAAACATTACACCATACCTTACACTTGTGCTTATCTCTATTTTTGAAACCCTTAGCACATACTTCACAATAATATTGCACTCCCAGAACACCATTCACACTGGTAACAACATTGAAGTGCCCTACTTCATCATAGACATTCTTCTTACTGTGTAACAAATATATCTTGTCTGCATACTGTTCTGAACCCTTAAGAATTTTCTTATTGCATGACAGACTGATGACATTAATGCAAACCCTTAAATAATCTTCATAAGATTTGATATCAGCCAAGGTGCCTACTCTATTGCCAATACCCACTTCAGCTCTCAACCTTTTTGCTAACTCTCCTTGAAACTTATTCCTGTTGTTCCTAACTGCATCATACTTCCTTTCATAATACTTATCCCCCTTATTCTTCATTTTGTTCAAATGAGCCATAGCTACAACTATAGCTCTAGGCAGACAGGCATTGTCTTCATTTTGAATTGTCACAACTGATCTTTTTCTGGACTGATCATCATTGTGGTACATGTACATTCTTGCACCACCTACCAGGCTCTTTATTACTGCTACATTTATGTCCAAAGCTTCATCTGCTGGTATTTCACCAGCACTATTTACAACTTCATCTATGTAGTCTAAAATTTCTTGGGTATTCAACTCCCTTATTTCCCTGGGTGTTACTATGATAGCCTTTTCTAAATTGGGATGATCAATGTAAATTCTTGCTATACCATATTCCCCATACTTCATTCTCATTTCTTCTATCAAACTTTCAAACAAAGCAGACAAGTGTTGGTGCAAATCAGACAAGTTTTGGTTAGGTGCTGGGTATTTTAACCTTGCCCTGTATGTAATTTCTTGTGCAGCCTCACTCTTATGAAAACTTCTTGTACCAGAGATCTCTAGGACAAAATAATTTTCATCAGTTTTCTTTACAGTAAAGATTCCATCTCCTTCACCTTTTTGATTTTTTATTTTCTTATTTATTTCTTTAGTCAATTTATTTGCAGTTCTTTTTAATGAAAGTCTTGATTTCTTGTTTTTATTCTGCACATCTACAGATGCTTTGTTCTCTTTGTCTTCTTCATCACTGCATTCTTCTTCTTCTTCAACACTCTGTAAAACATACAAATGTAACTCATTTTTAATACATAACTATTTAAACTACATTATCTTTAACTGTATTAACTACATTAAGTATATCAACTACATTAACTACTCCATGTATCTTTAACTATCTGCACTACATTAACTAAATCAACTACGTGAACTATTTATTACCTCCTGTATTTCTTTTGCAATGTCTGACTCCAGAAAGTTGTTCATATGGAAATCCATTTCTTGGGTGGACATATCATAGGATTGATTCAACAAGTCATCCAAATTTAAATCAAAATTTGGACCAGATATATCTACATTTGTGTCTATGCTTTGCAGAATATTGTTCTCTTCAGTATTGTTCAATATGTGATTTAGGTTCAGCTCATCTCCCAATCCAATACTACTCAAAGGAATATCATTCTCAGGAAATATTGGGGAAGAAGTAGATGATGAATCATTTTGAAGAATTTCTTTTCCAAAATCTATCCCTGTGCATAATTTCTTGATCTCCTCCTCAGACATGATATTGTCATCTTGAATCATGTCTTCCTCCAAACATTTCAAAAGGTGACTTAGTTCTTCATTTGAAGACACATTTAGGTGTTTGAATAAGTTTTCTGTAAATACACAATTGACATGTTTCAATATAAATGTAAATATGCAGGACATGTTTTGTGTCAACTTTCACACATTTTCATTTGAAAAATGGCTGTACAAGATACTCCACACTATGAATTATATGATGAAGAAAAGGATATTATGATTTATGGAATAAAAATTGAAGCAATTTTCAATGAAGGAATTGAAATTAATGCTGCAACTATAAATACTATCCATCAAAAAATACCTGACATTGTGGCTAAATGCACAAATTCAGGGTATTCAAAGAAAGCAATTGTTTTGTACAATGGTGGTGTGATGGAAATCTTGCAAATGAGGTAATATTTTAGACATCTAATATTTTCCAGATAAAGTGTAGTTGAAATAGTGTATGATTTTCTTAGTTATCATTCATATGGGTAACAATAACGGTATTTATTAATCTGTAGTTTAGACAGTTAGTTCACTACGTGTTCATAAATCCCCTTCACCTGCTCAGTTTCAAAGTATCAACTAAAAAATGTGTACACTGTTTAAACTACATAACGGTTATTATTTGGCTACAGTTTAGATAGTTAGTTAACTACATACTCCCAAATGTCCTTTCACCTGCTGAACTTCGAAGTGTCAACTAAAAAATTATACACTATTTAAACTACATTCCGAAAAAAACGCTTTTTCCTACTCAGTGGGACGAACTTAACTAAGAAATTATACACTGTTTAAACTACATTTTAATAAAATACCGTTTCTCTGCTCATACACCTATTTTTGATGTGAATTTCAGTGGTATAACATTTTGCATGGAAAAATGGGATGCTGGAACATATCACTTTGTTGCTTGCAAAGACTGCAATTTTGTGGTTTCATTTGACAGTAAGCTGAATGTTTTTGATACATTTGACTTATTTCATTCAATTCAGATTTTTTAAATTCTATATTTTCTTGAAATTTCAGAATATGATCAAATGATTGAGTTATTAGGCATACCCTGGATAACATTTCTGAAAAATAATAAGTGTGGTAAATGTGAAAACTCACCTTGAGAAGACATATTCTCCACCACTTCACTAGTTGAAAACTCAAGAGCAAATGATTTGTGTGGAATATCTCAAACTACTTTAAAATGACACTTTCTTTGTCTACATTTGGAGAAAAAATCTTTATTTGAATTACTTGATCTTAAAAAATAATACAATGGAAATATGTCGGAGTAAATACATCTAAATATTTCTAGGTTGTACTTTAAAAATGGGTATTATTACAATTTTCTTTTAAACTATTTCAACTACGTTGATATGAGCATGCACTGCAAATATATTTCTTATGAATGCTTTTACAGTTTCTTAAATAAATACGCTTGACTCAGTTTTCACATATGTGTTGTTTGAATATTTCTCCTTCTCCTCCTTGCATTTCTTCCCCTATTCAAATCGATTAAAACAAGTCCACTAAGTTTTCTCTGCTGTTTTATTAGTAATATTACCATGACGATCAAAATCAAAAACTCCAATATTCCCACCACTCTCAACAGCCACAATTCCTGAGTAAATAGTAGCACATCTGTGAAAAATAAAATTTAAGCTTGACAACAGTTAAAATAGTATAATATCTGTGCATTCTTTGCACAAACAAATAAACTTCATTAAAAATCTTCGTTTGAAACAGTTAATACAGTTTCATCTTACAACAAGTCTATGTAACACAAAAAGAGTGGAGACTACATGCCCTTCTTCAAACAGTTAAATCTACATGCTATGTTGTCACGAAAAGCAAACATGCGATAAATTCAATAGGTTCAATCCAAGACACTACATAACACTGTAGTACACAGTTAAAGTTTAACTACATTCGGTACAGTTAATGTAGTTTCCTAATACGGCATTCTATCTTGGGTGCAATAAATTTACCGTGACAAACAAAAAAATACATTCAACTTAAACTACTTCAACTACATAAATCTACACCCAAGTAACTTCAGCTGCAACTGTTTTCCTAAGTGTCTGTTCGAAATCAAAAAGACTGTCTCTGTCATCATCAAATCCGAGATCTTCGACATTTCTTTCAATTCCAGATCTTATCCTTTCAACTAAAACTCGTCTCTGTAGTTGATCCAGAGGGTCAACTCCTTCTAAAATTCTTACACTTTCTGCTGCTGGGTTGTATTCTACCGTACACAAATCTTCATCCGATCTCTTAGCCTTTACTTGATTGCTTCTTTTTCTCAACATGCAAGACCCCATAACCATAACTATTATGCCCAAAATTCCCACACTTATTCCTATACCTATAAGAGATCTGAAAAGTGATGAAATATTACATTACCTTTGGTTACAGTTCTTACAGCACAAGGGAATATAGTTTCACTGAAAAATGTAGGTAATCAAGGTTAAAGCACACACACACACACACACATACACACACACACACACACACAAATTGGTGCTTTATGAAGTTAAAGATAACTACCTTCTGTTATTCTTGGTTTGGTTTCTTAAATCAGGTATCCAATCCTGGTAATGACTGTCATCTGTGTCCACATCTGAAACTCCTGGAATATGTTCTGGATAGAATTCATCATCTGTTTCACTATCTTCAAGATTAACTTCAGCCACAGTTGATACAGTTGATACAGCTACACTTTCGGTACTTCTACTTGTAATTGCACTTATTAACACTGATGTCACTGTTGTTGTTGGTGCATCATTACTTAAAGTCATTTCTGTAGTTTCTACAGTTGTCGTAGTGTCTGAAGTTGCTGTAGTTTCTACATTTTTCGTAGTGTCTAAAGTTGCTGTAGTTTCTACAGTTGCTGTAGTTGTTTCTTGCTGGATAGGTCGATTTCTATGTGGTCTTCGCCCCTGTGTTCTTTCAGGAAATATTGGAATCTGCCCTTTACTTGTCACGAATGTAAACCCCTCCGGAGTAGGTTGTTGTGTACCCAAACTTCTACAATTGGTTTTTTAGGAAACTACATTAACTGTAGATTAAATAGTTAATTTTAACTACAGAATACAGTTTCGTGTAGTTCCCTCACAAAAATCACAGCTGAAACCCATTCACAAGTGTATGTTTACATTAGTAAGTGATGTTTATACTTCGTGAGATACTGACAAAAGAGAACAAGTTGAACTACATTTGGCTGACATGTACCACCTTTTCACATTTCAGACTTAAAAAATTACCTGCAATTGGGAATTCCATTGCAGACATCGTTGTAAAATATCTTCACAGTGTTGTGAAACATTTCAGTTGTCAATACTTTTCTTGTATTTCCACACACAGGACCGTGAATGTTTAAGATGTAAGTCTCCAATAAACTTACTTCTCCAAGACAAATACCATCTTTGAGCGTGAAATAGCAGTCTGTTACTTCCAGAGTGCAAACACAAAATTTCCCACAACCTTGAGAAGTGGTGACGTTGAAAATGCAGGAGAAAATTGCCAAAATAGCTACAAAGTTTAAATTCTCCATTTCTTCTTTCTAGCTTACATCTGTCCTGCAGTTAAATGCTGATATCCAAAGTCCTGCAGCAAGTGTTGAGTCAATACATTTGTTTAGATAAGGGAATTATCTAGGCTAATCTCACCAGTGTTGAAATTTTTTGTCAAGCTGTCAACACATTCCATTTGCAACCCAATTTAAGTTAAAAGACACAGACATAGCCGTCTGATAACTCACTGCAGTTAAATTCAACTTTAATCCACAAACAATTACTCTTAAAAAGTTTTTCAACTTTCGTACACAGCGTAAACTGTATTATCAACTATTTAAACTCTTGGCTCAACTGTTTAAACTGTTGAATAAACTGTGTCAACTATTCGGTTAACTATTTTAACTACATATCAACTACAGAAATCCAAAACGAGGCTCAACTAACTTAGTTGGCCGCCATCTTGGAAGTTGAAAGTTGAATTGTCGTACAGTTAACGCAGTTTATGCAGTTTTTTGTTCGATATTTGTTGGATATTACTATTAAATCTTTGGAAAATGGGACCACGAAAGAAGAGAGGTGCTGATCAAAGTTCAGATCGGGGTTCACGGCATAAGAGAGGGAAGTTAGCCTTTGTGACACCTGAATTGATAGATTCATCAAGTAAGTTGAACTTTTAAATTGCAGCAGGAAAGTGTTAATTTCTATGTAGGAATATGCCAAATTATAAAGAATACCCGTAGAAACATCAAGGAATTGAAACTTTGTAATTTCAAAGCAATTTTTTAAGTTTGGTTTCTCAGGTAACTACATCAACTACAGTTCCTACAGTTAACGAGTCAACTACAGCTGTAGTTAATGTAGTTTCCTGGCAAATAACCGTTCTTAAAATTTGAGCTTATTTCTTGCGTTTTATTTAACAGGTCACTACATCAACTACAGCTCATGTAGTCAATATGTCAACTACATTTGTAGTTCATGTAGTGTCCTAGAAAGTAACCGTACTTCAAAACATTAATCTTTCACAAGAGTCATTGATTAGTCTAGTGTGTAGGTAAATGTTTCCACCCTGTCCCAACAGTTGATGACTTGGCTTAATTTTCCAGTCAATAGTAGTTTCCCTCTTTTTAAATACCGAAGAAGGAAGATCTATTCGTGATCGTG